>CM026392.1:59543747-59643649 GCA_014843695.1 Archivesica marissinica
CCCACTGATGGTAGTACATTGTACACTACCCACTGATGGTAGTACATTGTACACTACCCACTGATGGTAGTACATTGTACACTACCCACTGATGGTAGTACATTGTACACTACCCACTGATGGTAGTACATTGTACACTACCCACTGATGGTAGTACATTGTACACTACCCCTGTGATGGTAGTACATTGTACACTACCCACTGATGGTAGTACATTGTACACTACCCACTGATGGTAGTACATTGTACACTACCCACTGATGTAGTACGTACACTCCACTGATGGTAGTACATTGTACACTACCCACTGATGGTAGTACATTGTACACTACCCACTGATGGTAGTACATTGTACACTACCCACTGATGGTAGTACATTGTACACTACCCACTGATGGTAGTACATTGTACACTACCCACTGATGGTAGTACATTGTACACTACCCACTGATGGTAGTACATTGTACACTACCCACTGATGGTAGTACATTGTACACTACCCACTGATGGTAGTACATTGTACACTACCCACTGATGGTAGTACATTGTACACTACCCACTGATGGTAGTACATTGTACACTACCCACTGATGGTAGTACATTGTACACTACCCACTGATGGTAGTACATTGTACACTACCCACTGATGGTAGTACATTGTACACTACCCACTGATGGTAGTACATTGTACACTACCCACTGATGGTAGTACATTGTACACTACCCACTGATGGTAGTACATTGTACACTACCCACTGATGGTAGTACATTGTACACTACCCACTGATGGTAGTACATTGTACACTACCCACTGATGGTAGTACATTGTACACTACCCACTGATGGTAGTACATTGTACACTACCCACTGATGGTAGTACATTGTACACTACCCACTGATGGTAGTACATTGTACACTACCCACTGATGGTAGTACATTGTACACTACCCACTGATGGTAGTACATTGTACACTACCCACTGATGGTAGTACATTGTACACTACCCACTGATGGTAGTACATTGTACACTACCCACTGATGGTAGTACATTGTACACTACCCACTGATGGTAGTACATTGTACACTACCCACTGATGGTAGTACATTGTACACTACCCACTGATGGTAGTACATTGTACACTACCCACTGATGGTAGTACATTGTACACTACCCACTGATGGTAGTACATTGTACACTACCCACTGATGGTAGTACATTGTACACTACCCACTGATGGTAGTACATTGTACACTACCCACTGATGGTAGTACATTGTACACTACCCACTGATGGTAGTACATTGTACACTACCCACTGATGGTAGTACATTGTACACTACCCACTGATGGTAGTACATTGTACACTACCCACTGATGGTAGTACATTGTACACTACCCACTGATGGTAGTACATTGTACACTACCCACTGATGGTAGTACATTGTACACTACCCACTGATGGTAGTACATTGTACACTACCCACTGATGGTAGTACATTGTACACTACCCACTGATGGTAGTACATTGTACACTACCCACTGATGGTAGTACATTGTACACTACCCACTGATGGTAGTACATTGTACACTACCCACTGATGGTAGTACATTGTACACTACCCACTGATGGTAGTACATTGTACACTACCCACTGATGGTAGTACATTGTACACTACCCACTGATGGTAGTACATTGTACACTACCCATTGATGGTAGTACATTGTACACTACCCACTGATGGTAGTACATTGTACACTACCCACTGATGGTAGTACATTGTACACTGCTGGTAGTACATTGTACACTACCCACTGATGGTAGTACATTGTACACTACCCACTGATGGTAGTACATTGTACACTACCCACTGATGGTAGTACATTGTACACTACCCACTGATGGTAGTACATTGTACACTACCCACTGATGGTAGTACATTGTACACTACCCACTGATGGTAGTACATTGTACACTACCCACTGATGGTAGTACATTGTACACTACCCACTGATGGTAGTACATTGTACACTACTGGTAGTACATTGTACACTACCCACTGATGGTAGTACATTGTACACTACCCACTGATGGTAGTACATTGTACACTACCCACTGATGGTAGTACATTGTACACTACCCACTGATGGTAGTACATTGTACACTACCCACTGATGGTAGTACATTGTACACTATCCACTGATGGTAGTACATTGTACACTACCCACTGATGGTAGTACATTGTACACTACCCACTGATGGTAGTACATTGTACACTGCTGGTAGTACATTGTACACTACCCACTGATGGTAGTACATTGTACACTATCCACTGATGGTAGTACATTGTACACTACCCACTGATGGTAGTACATTGTACACTATCCACTGATGGTAGTACATTGTACACTATCCACTGATGGTAGTACATTGTACACTATCCACTGATGGTAGTACATTGTACACTACCCACTGATGGTAGTACATTGTACACTACCCACTGATGGTAGTACATTGTACACTACCCACTGATGGTAGTACATTGTACACTATCCACTGATGGTAGTACATTGTACACTACCCACTGATGGTAGTACATTGTACACTACCCACTGATGGTAGTACATTGTACACTACCCACTGATGGTAGTACATTGTACACTACCCACTGATGGTAGTACATTGTACACTACCCACTGATGGTAGTACATTGTACACTATCCACCGATGGTAGTACATTGTACACTACTCATTGATGGTAGTAGATTGTACACTACCCACTGATGGTAGTACATTGTACACTACCCACTGATGGTAGTACATTGTACACTATCCACTGATGTTAGTACATTGTACACTACCCACTGATGGTAGTACATTGTACACTACCCACTGATGGTAGTACATTGTACACTACCCACTGATGGTAGTACATTGTACACTACCCACTGATGGTAGTACATTGTACACTATCCACTGATGGTAGTACATTGTACACTACCCACTGATGGTAGTACATTGTACACTACCCACTATGGTAGTACATTGTACACTACCCACTGATGGTAGTACATTGTACACTACCCACTGATGGTAGTACATTGTACACTACCCACTGATGGTAGTACATTGTACACTACCCACTGATGGTAGTACATTGTACACTACCCACTGATGGTAGTACATTGTACACTACCCACTGATGGTAGTACATTGTACACTACCCACTGATGGTAGTACATTGTACACTACCCACTGATGGTAGTACATTGTACACTACCCACTGATGGTAGTACATTGTACACTACCCACTGATGGTAGTACATTGTACACTACCCACTGATGGTAGTACATTGTACACTACCCACTGATGGTAGTACATTGTACACTACCCACTGATGGTAGTACATTGTACACTACCCACTGATGGTAGTACATTGTACACTACCCACTGATGGTAGTACATTGTACACTACCCACTGATGGTAGTACATTGTACACTACCCACTGATGGTAGTACATTGTACACTACCCACTGATGGTAGTACATTGTACACTACCCACTGATGGTAGTACATTGTACACTACCCACTGATGGTAGTACATTGTACACTATCCACTGATGGTAGTACATTGTACACTACCCACTGATGGTAGTACATTGTACACTACCCACTGATGGTAGTACATTGTACACTACCCACTGATGGTAGTACATTGTACACTATCCACTGATGGTAGTACATTGTACACTACCCACTGATGGTAGTACATTGTACACTACCCACTGATGGTAGTACATTGTACACTACCCACTGATGGTAGTACATTGTACACTACCCACTGATGGTAGTACATTGTATACTGATGGTAGTACATTGTACACTACCCACTGATGGTAGTACATTGTACACTCTGGTAGTACATTGTAACTACCCACTGATGGTAGTACATTGTACACTACCCACTGATGGTAGTACATTGTACACTACCCACTGATGGTAGTACATTGTACACTACCCACTGATGGTAGTACATTGTACACTACCCACTGATGGTAGTACATTGTACACTACCCACTGATGGTAGTACATTGTACACTACCCACTGATGGTAGTACATTGTACACTACCCACTGATGGTAGTACATTGTACACTACCCACTGATGGTAGTACATTGTACACTACCCACTGATGGTAGTACATTGTACACTACCCACTGATGGTAGTACATTGTACACTATCCACTGATGGTAGTACATTGTACACTACCCACTGATGGTAGTACATTGTACACTACCCACTGATGGTAGTACATTGTACACTACCCACTGATGGTAGTACATTGTACACTACCCACTGATGGTAGTACATTGTACACTACCCACTGATGGTAGTACATTGTACACTACCCACTGATGGTAGTACATTGTACACTACCCACTGATGGTAGTACATTGTACACTACCCACTGATGGTAGTACATTGTACACTACCCACTGATGGTAGTACCTTGTACACTACCCACTGATGGTAGTAAACTGTACACTATCCACTGATGTTAGTAAATTGTACACTATCCACTGATGATAGTACATTGTACACTATCCACTGATGGTAGTACATTGTACACTACCCACTGATGGTAGTACATTGTACACTATCCACTGATGGTAGTACATTGTACACTACCCACTGATGGTAGTACATTGTACACTATCCACTGATGGTAGTACATTGTACACTATCCACTGATGGTAGTACATTGTACACTACCCACTGATGGTAGTACATTGTACACTGCTGGTAGTACATTGTACACTACCCACTGATGGTAGTACATTGTACACTATCCACTGATGGTAGTACATTGTACACTACCCACTGATGGTAGTACATTGTACACTATCCACTGATGGTAGTACATTGTACACTACCCACTGATGGTAGTACATTGTACACTACCCACTGATGGTAGTACATTGTACACTACCCACTGATGGTAGTACATTGTACACTACCCACTGATGGTAGTACATTGTACACTGCTGGTAGTACATTGTACACTACCCACTGATGGTAGTACATTGTACACTATCCACTGATGGTAGTACATTGTACACTACCCACTGATGGTAGTACATTGTACACTACCACTGATGGTAGTACATTGTACACTACCCACTGATGGTAGTACATTGTACACTACCCACTGATGGTAGTACATTGTACACTACCCACTGATGGTAGTACATTGTACACTACCCACTGATGGTAGTACATTGTACACTACCCACTGATGGTAGTACATTGTACACTACCCACTGATGGTAGTACATTGTACACTACCAATGATGGTAGTACATTGTACACTACCCACTGATGGTAGTACATTGTACACTATCCACTGATGGTAGTACATTGTACACTATCCACTGATGGTAGTACATTGTACACTACCCACTGATGGTAGTACATTGTACACTGCTGGTAGTACATTGTACACTACCCACTGATGGTAGTACATTGTACACTATCCACTGATGGTAGTACATTGTACACTACCCACTGATGGTAGTACATTGTACACTACCCACTGATGGTAGTACATTGTACACTATCCACTGATGGTAGTACATTGTACACTACCCACTGATGGTAGTACATTGTACACTACCCACTGATGGTAGTACATTGTACACTATCCACTGATGGTAGTACATTGTACACTACCCACTGATGGTAGTACATTGTACACTACCCACTGATGGTAGTACATTGTACACTACCCACTGATGGTAGTACATTGTACACTACCCACTGATGGTAGTACATTGTACACTACCCACTGATGGTAGTACATTGTACACTCTCACTGATGGTAGTACATTGTACACTATCCACTGATGGTAGTACATTGTACACTACCCACTGATGGTAGTACATTGTACACTACCCACTGATGGTAGTACATTGTACACTATCCACTGATGGTAGTACATTGTACACTACCCACTGATGGTAGTACATTGTACACTATCCACTGATGGTAGTACATTGTACACTACCCACTGATGGTAGTACATTGTACACTACCCACTGATGGTAGTACATTGTACACTACCCACTGATGGTAGTACATTGTACACTACCCACTGATGGTAGTACATTGTACACTACCCACTGATGGTAGTACATTGTACACTACCCACTGATGGTAGTACATTGTACACTACCCACTGATGGTAGTACATTGTACACTACCCACTGATGGTAGTACATTGTACACTACCCACTGATGGTAGTACATTGTACACTACCCACTGATGGTAGTACATTGTACACTACCCACTGATGGTAGTACATTGTACACTACCCACTGATGGTAGTACATTGTACACTACCCACTGATGGTAGTACATTGTACACTATCCACTGATGGTAGTACATTGTACACTACCCACTGATGGTAGTACATTGTACACTATCCACTGATGGTAGTAAATTGTACACTATCCACTGATGATAGTACATTGTACACTATCCACTGATGGTAGTACATTGTACACTACCCACTGATGGTAGTACATTGTACACTATCCACTGATGGTAGTACATTGTACACTACCCACTGATGGTAGTACATTGTACACTATCCACTGATGGTAGTACATTGTACACTATCCACTGATGGTAGTACATTGTACACTACCCACTGATGGTAGTACATTGTACACTGCTGGTAGTACATTGTACACTACCCACTGATGGTAGTACATTGTACACTATCCACTGATGGTAGTACATTGTACACTACCCACTGATGGTAGTACATTGTACACTATCCACTGATGGTAGTACATTGTACACTACCCACTGATGGTAGTACATTGTACACTATCCACTGATGGTAGTACATTGTACACTACCCACTGATGGTAGTACATTGTACACTACCCACTGATGGTAGTACATTGTACACTGCTGGTAGTACATTGTACACTACCCACTGATGGTAGTACATTGTACACTATCCACTGATGGTAGTACATTGTACACTACCCACTGATGGTAGTACATTGTACACTATCCACTGATGGTAGTACATTGTACACTATCCACTGATGGTAGTACATTGTACACTATCCACTGATGGTAGTACATTGTACACTACCCACTGATGGTAGTACATTGTACACTACCCACTGATGGTAGTACATTGTACACTACCCACTGATGGTAGTACATTGTACACTACCCACTGATGGTAGTACATTGTACACTATCCACTGATGGTAGTACATTGTACACTACCCACTGATGGTAGTACATTGTACACTATCCACTGATGGTAGTACATTGTACACTACCCACTGATGGTAGTACATTGTACACTACCCACTGATGGTAGTACATTGTACACTGCTGGTAGTACATTGTACACTACCCACTGATGGTAGTACATTGTACACTATCCACTGATGGTAGTACATTGTACACTACCCACTGATGGTAGTACATTGTACACTATCCACTGATGGTAGTACATTGTACACTATCCACTGATGGTAGTACATTGTACACTACCCACTGATGGTAGTACATTGTACACTACCCACTGATGGTAGTACATTGTACACTATCCACTGATGGTAGTACATTGTACACTACCCACTGATGGTAGTACATTGTACATTACCCATGATGGTAGTACATTGTACACTACCCACTGATGGTAGTACATTGTACACTACCCACTGATGGTAGTACATTGTACACTACCCATTGATGGTAGTACATTGTACACTATCCACTGATGGTAGTACATTGTACACTATCCACTGATGGTAGTACATTGTACACTACCCACTGATGGTAGTACATTGTACACTACCCACTGATGGTAGTACATTGTACACTATCCACTGATGGTAGTACATTGTTCACTACCCACTCATGGTAGTACATTGTACACTATCCACTGATGGTAGTACATTGTACACTATCCACTGATGGTAGTACCTTGTACATTACCCACTGATGGTAGTAAACTGTACACTATCCACTGATGTTAATAAATTGTACACTATCCACTGATGATAGTACATTGTACACTATCCACTGATGGTAGTACATTGTACACTACCCACTGATGGTAGTACATTGACACTATCCACTGATGGTAGTACATTGTACACTATCCACTGATGGTAGTACATTGTACACTATCCACTGATGGTAGTACATTGTACACTACCCACTGATGGTAGTACATTGTACACTGCTGGTAGTACATTGTACACTACCCACTGATGGTAGTACATTGTACACTATCCACTGATGGTAGTACATTGTACACTACCCACCGATGGTAGTACATTGAACACTATCCACTGATGGTAGTACATTGTACACTATCCACCGATGGTAGTACATTGTACACTATCCACTGATGGTAGTACATTGTACACTACCCACTGATGGTAGTACATTGTACACTACCCACTGATGGTAGTACATTGTACACTATCCACTGATGGTAGTACATTGTACACTACCCACTGATGGTAGTACATTGTACACTACCCACTGATGGTAGTACATTGTACACTACCCACTGATGGTAGTACATTGTACACTACCCACTGATGGTAGTACATTGTACACTACCCACTGATGGTAGTACATTGTACACTATCCACTGATGGTAGTACATTGTACACTACCCACTGATGGTAGTACATTGTACACTACCCACTGATGGTAGTACATTGTACACTACCCACTGATGGTAGTACATTGTACACTACCCACTGATGGTAGTACATTGTACACTATCCACTGATGGTAGTACATTGTACACTACCCACTGATGGTAGTACATTGTACACTACCCACTGATGGTAGTACATTGTACACTACCCACTGATGGTAGTACATTGTACACTATCCACTGATGGTAGTACATTGTACACTACCCACTGATGGTAGTACATTGTACACTACCCATCGATGGTAGTAGATTGTACACTACCCACTGATGGTAGTACATTGTACACTACCCACTGATGGTAGTACATTGTACACTACCCACTGATGGTAGTACATTGTACACTACCCACTGATGGTAGTACATTGTACACTACCCACTGATGGTAGTACATTGTACACTACCCACTGATGGTAGTACATTGTACACTACCCACTGATGGTAGTACATTGTACACTACCCACTGATGGTAGTACATTGTACACTACCCACTGATGGTAGTACATTGTACACTACCCACTGATGGTAGTACATTGTACACTACCCACTGATGGTAGTACATTGTACACTACCCACTGATGGTAGTACATTGTACACTATCCACTGATGGTAGTACATTGTACACTACCCACTGATGGTAGTACATTGTACACTACCCACTGATGGTAGTACATTGTACACTACCCACTGATGGTAGTACATTGTACACTACCCACTGATGGTAGTACATTGTACACTACCCACTGATGGTAGTACATTGTACACTACCCACTGATGGTAGTACATTGTACACTACCCACTGATGGTAGTACATTGTACACTACCCACTGATGGTAGTACATTGTACACTACCCACTGATGGTAGTACATTGTACACTATCCACTGATGGTAGTACATTGTACACTACCCACTGATGGTAGTACATTGTACACTACCCACTGATGGTAGTACATTGTACACTACCCACTGATGGTAGTACATTGTACACTATCCACTGATGGTAGTACATTGTACACTATCCACTGATGGTAGTACATTGTACACTACCCACTGATGGTAGTACATTGTACACTACCCACTGATGGTAGTACATTGTACACTACCCACTGATGGTAGTACATTGTACACTACCCACTGATGGTAGTACATTGTACACTACCCACTGATGGTAGTACATTGTACACTACCCACTGATGGTAGTACATTGTACACTACCCACTGATGGTAGTACATTGTACACTACCCACTGATGGTAGTACATTGTACACTACCCACTGATGGTAGTACATTGTACACTATCCACTGATGGTAGTACATTGTACACTATCCACTGATGGTAGTACATTGTACACTATCCACTGATGGTAGTACATTGTACACTATCCACTGATGGTAGTACATTGTACACTACCCACTGATGGTAGTACATTGTACACTACCCACTGATGGTAGTACATTGTACACTGCTGGTAGTACATTGTTAACTGCCATGTTAACTGCAAACTGCCTCATGCCAGCAATACACTGCTAAGTGCCCACATGACTTCACCCAGATGACTTGAAATCCCTTATTTGTGTACCATAGTATTCTAATGATTCATTATGCATTACATATCTAGATCCTAGAATGTAGAGATCATATTTGAAACTGATATCAATGTTATATCTGACGTAGTTTTGTTGCAATTGTTTCATTGAAAATGTTCAGTCAAGTAATTCGACACAGGAATGTGCATAATGTTTTACATTGCTACTGAATTTGTTTTGCAAGACGAATCGGCTGATCAAAAGCCATTATATTCAATTCACAAAGAAATATAATCTTGGCACATCATTATTTGCATTCTCGTATCTGTAACTTTAAGGACATGATCGAGATGGCGTTGTTTTATGTAATAAGTTTCATTTGAAAAGTTGACATCCAAATATTTCAACTGTCTGTCATCAATTAACATTGCATATTTTGTTAGATTTGAAAGTAGGTCTTGTACAGTAATCGTATAGTATTTCCGGTGTATAGTTCCAAGTCCAATTGACAACATAAGTATTTATTTTACATCAAATTGTTACTATGTGCATAAGCACCATACGTCGCTTTCAACTCCCAGTTCGTCTCCCTCTAATCTTAATGTATCTACTTTTTTTTATAGTGAAGCAAGCTTGGACATGTATTCCATAACATGTCAAGCTACAGATGTTCCAGTAAACATGTTTGGTATAACTGTAACTCAATACATCAATTCGGATATATTGTTTTGGTGCAAACACTCGCTTGTACGGACCATAACAAGTTAACATTGTAGAACTGTATATCTCTGATGTAATAGCACACATCTGTTGGAACACCATTAATATGCTGATCAGGCATACATGTAAGGGATGTCCACGCTAAGTATACTTGTGTCTCTGCCTAAAGTATTAAATATAACATGTGTTTGTCTTATATTGGCATATTCCATCCAAAAAACTCAACACGATCAAACGCCGTCTTGACGGTCCGCCATACTGTAAAGTGACTTAACCCTGTATGACCCAGCAGCCGACAAGAGAACAGGCACCTGTTCCCCTGTATGCGTGCGCGCGCGTGTGTGTACACTTTAACTTATTGTTAAATTACATAATTACAGCATTAAACTTTGGTGTAATTTTATGTTTTGGTTATACGCTGTTTTAGTGGGATAGACTTTTTGAATATAGCTTTATTAATTTAAAAAAGGACATATATCGTTATGCAAAAATAGATTAGGTGTTAAAACAAGCACATATGGCATACAATCATAGGATTCGGGAAGTACTGATGTTCGTAAAAAGAGGTGTCTCATAAGTCAGAATTGGCTGGCCCTTTAAATAGGGGTGACACTATAATAAACAAACACTTTACTTATAGCCCCATGTAACAATTTAATCTACTATGAACTGGGAAAGTTGAATTTACGCAATGTGAGAAAAATATGAATATTTAAATTCTGATTGAACTGAAGTCCAGATAACTGTATACTTACGTCATGTTATGAAATTCAATCCGAATTAGTAAACATAGGTCTTGCATATTTGTTTAAAGAAATATGCCGATATTGAAGACAATGTTAGCATGAATGATAAATGCAAAATTGGTATAAATATATAGAATTAAAGATTAAATAGAACAATGCTGATCAATACAGTAATGAAAATAGCATATCGCGCGCTGTTGATTGTTGGCTTTCACACGTACACAGCGCCAACTTGCGAGTAGGATAACAGATCAATTAGATGTTAATTAACGGGATTAGTCGGCAAAGCTGGTATGTGTTTGATCAAATTATAAACACACACATAATTTTGAGTAATACTCAACGTACCTAGAAAGTGTGAAGCAAATTTACAATCGTCTAACAGACGGATCTGTAGTCCAGTGGTAACACGCTGGACTGGTAATCCAGGGATCGCAGGTTCGATCCCCCGTCTGACCCTAATAAAATTAACAGTCTTTCAGATGGGACGTTAAACCGAGGTCTCGTGTCGGTGCTTTACACCGTGCACGTAAAAGAACCAGAGGAGACTCTAGAATGAGTCTCTCTCTGTATCATTGCACTATCCTCCAAAAATCTAAAATAACTAATCTCTTCAGGAGGCGTCGCTCATATGGGCAACCGGTAGCGACGATAAATAAACGTAAAACACACCACACAATCGTCTACAATTGCATACAGACGAGGACCCGCATCGACTCTTTTGAGTGTCTTACACTTACCTAGATCAGCGACAGCTAATACTGGGGCGCTGAAGAGGCGACGAGTGACTGGGTAGGAGAACACGGCAGTCGTTTCGCGTGGATGGCGCACTCGTCGCCTCGGAACTCTTTTATCTGTCTCCAACTGCGGGCGAGCGGTTGGAGACGGAGGGATGCGACCTCGACCCCGGATGCGTCAACGGGGTGGACAACGACGGAACAACCGAACCATTTTGCTGCTGTGAGCCGAATAATCGTGGAGGATGTGGCCCTAAAAAGAACCGGGAATAAATAACCACCTTGGACATGATGGCGGAGAGAGACACCAGTACCATAATCTCCAGCACCATAATCGTCCAGAGCATAATCTTCTTAGAATTAAACAACTTAGACATAACCAACAAAGAATAATCATCGAGAAAACTAATCATCTTAGACCGAAATCTTCACGGGACTCTACAACTACAAACATCAATCTACATCACTCTACAAGACACCGACGACACAACACTTCCAATGAATAATCGACGGTGCGAAAGCACATTTGCTCGCCCATATGGTTTACCGGCGGCGAGGGTAAACAAATTGAATCAACAACAACAATCGTCTGACACAGACGGATATATAGCCCAGTGGTAACACGCTGGACTGGTAATCCCGGGATCGCAGGTTCGATCCCCCGTCTGACCCTAATAAAATTAACAGTCTGTCAGGGACGTTAAACCGAGGTCTCGTGTCGGTGCTGTACACCGTGCACGTAAAAGAACCAGAGACGACTATGGAATGGGTCTCTCTCTATATCATTGCACTATCCTCCAAAATCTAAAATGACTAATATCTTCAGGAGGCGTCGCTCATATGGGCAACCGGTAGCGACGATACATAAACGTAAAACACACACAATCGTCTGACACAAACGGATCTGTAATATAGTGGTAACACGCTGGACTGGTAATCCAGGAATCGCAGGTTCGATCCCCCGTCTGACCCTAATAAAATTAACAGTCTTTTAGATGGGACGTTAAACCGAGGTCTTTACACCGTGCACGCAAATGAACCAGAGGAGATCTGGAATGGGTTTCTGTCTGTATCATGCACTATCCTCCAAAATCTAAAATAACTAATCTCTTCAGGAGGCGTCGCTCATATGGGCAACCGGTAGCGACGATAAATAAAAAACACACAATCGTCTGACATCTCTTTGAGATCACATATGCGCCTTTGACTTTGCGCTCGTAAGTGTTGTGTTTAAGTATTCGTTATCGTAGATTGTTGCTAAGTATTCCTTATCGTATACCTGTATTCTACCATTGATATCATATATTGCAGTCTTACCTGTATTCTACCATATGTATAATATATTGCAGTCTTACATGTATTCTACCATTTGTATCATTATTTACTACAGTCTTACCTCTAGTCTACCATTTGTATCATTATTTACTAGTCTTACCTGTATTCTACCATTTGCATCATTATTTACTAGTCTTACCTGTATTCTACCATTTGTATCATTATTTACTACAGTCTTACCTGTATTCTACCATTTGTGTCATTATTTACTACAGTCTTACCTCTAGTCTACCATTTGTATCATTATTTACTAGTCTTACCTGTATTCTACCATTTGTATCATTATTTACCACAGTCTTGCCTCTAGTCTACCATTTGTATCGTATATTGTAGTTTTACCTGTATTCTACCATTTGTATTGTATATTGTAGTTTTACCTGTATTCTACCATTTGTATCATTATTTACTAGTCTTACCTGTATTCTACCATTTGTATCATTATTTACTACAGTCTTACCTGTATTCTACCATTTGTGTCATTATTTACTACAGTCTTACCTCTAGTCTACCATTTGTATCATTATTTACTAGTCTTACCTGTATTCTACCATTTGTATCATTATTTACCACAGTCTTGCCTCTAGTCTACCATTTGTATCGTATATTGTAGTTTTACCTGTATTCTACCATTTGTATTGTATATTGTAGTTTTACCTGTATTCTACCATTTGTATCATTATTTACTAGTCTTACCTGTATTCTACCATTTGTATCATTATTTACTACAGTCTTACCTGTATTCTACCATTTGTGTCATTATTTACTACAGTCTTACCTCTAGTCTACCATTTGTATCATTATTTACTAGTCTTACCTGTATTCTACCATTTGTATCATTATTTACCACAGTCTTGCCTCTAGTCTACCATTTGTATCGTATATTGTAGTTTTACCTGTATTCTACCATTTGTATTGTATATTGTAGTTTTACCTGTATTCTACCATTTGTATCATTATTTACTACAGTCTTACCTCTAGTCTACAATTTGTATCGTATATTGTAGTTTTACCTGTATTCTACCATTTGTATCATTATTTACTACAGTCTTACCTCTAGTCTACAATTTGTATCGTATATTGTAGTTTTACCTGTATTCTACCATATGTATAATATATTGCAGTCTTACATGTATTCTACCATTTGTATCATTATTTACTACAGTCTTACCTCTAGTCTACCATTTGTATCATTATTTACTAGTCTTACCTGTATTCTACCATTTGCATCATTATTTACTAGTCTTACCTGTATTCTACCATTTGTATCATTATTTACTACAGTCTTACCTGTATTCTACCATTTGTGTCATTATTTACTACAGTCTTACCTCTAGTCTACCATTTGTATCATTATTTACTAGTCTTACCTGTATTCTACCATTTGTATCATTATTTACCACAGTCTTGCCTCTAGTCTACCATTTGTATCGTATATTGTAGTTTTACCTGTATTCTACCATTTGTATTGTATATTGTAGTTTTACCTGTATTCTACCATTTGTATCATTATTTACTAGTCTTACCTGTATTCTACCATTTGTATCATTATTTACTACAGTCTTACCTGTATTCTACCATTTGTGTCATTATTTACTACAGTCTTACCTCTAGTCTACCATTTGTATCATTATTTACTAGTCTTACCTGTATTCTACCATTTGTATCATTATTTACCACAGTCTTGCCTCTAGTCTACCATTTGTATCGTATATTGTAGTTTTACCTGTATTCTACCATTTGTATCATTATTTACTACAGTCTTACCTCTAGTCTACAATTTGTATCGTATATTGTAGTTTTACCTGTATTCTACCATTTGTATCGTATATTGTAGTTTTACCTGTATTCTACCATTTGTATCATTATTTATTACAGTCTTACCTCTAGTCTACCATTTGTATCGTATATTGCAGTTTTACCTGTAGTCTACCATTTGTATCGTATATTGTAGTTTTACCTGTATTCTACCATTTGTATCATTATTTACTACAGTCTTACCTCTAGTCTACCATTTGTATCGTATATTGTAGGTTTACCTGTATTCTACCATTTGTATCATTATTTACTACATTCTTTGGATCGGGGATTTCAATCGTATAGTTTTAATTCTTTGGATCATATTGATTTTATCTCTAATCTAAGCTATTTAATCAAATATAAAACGTTTCGGTAATTAATTTTAAATATAAATACAACTTTTCAGCACCATGGCTTATCCATAACAAAGATGTGCATCGGCTGTGATGGATGCGATGTGTGGTATTACATAAAATGCCAAAAAGTCATCAACAAGCAATTAAATTATCTACAACATAGTGGTTGTGATTTCTTTTGTCTTTCATGTACAAACACACCTGAGGGTCATTTAGATTATGATAAATCACTGAGACGGCTAGGGGCATATTCAAACAGTGGCAATCTAAACGTTGGGGTAGAAGTAGAGTCGATCCTTATGCGACAGGAGCCGTAACTTTTGACAGACAGGACACACTTGACATACGGCAGTGCACTGACAGAGGATGCCGTTTCAAGGCGGATTCGGAGCAGCCTAAACGTTGCCGGTAAGACCCACGTCTACGTCAAAGGAGATGAAGTCGGCTGAAATCAGAGTTCGTACTTGCATCGAACTTGTCTCGAGGAGACATATATATGACATCCCCTCCAACATCAAAATGCTACTAGTTTCACAAAGTCTCGGGGTAATGCAACCTTCTCACCAGCGGGCGAAAAACTCAGACGTGACCCCATTGTAATTCTCTGGTCCAGTAGCATTCACGAAGTTATAAACAAGCTTTTTAGGGCCGCGCCAGAGGTTCCATGTACGACAAAACTTACAACAAGTTACAACAAAGTTTTACATTTTACAAAGACCTCTGGCGCGGCCCTAAAAAGCCCGTAAGTTCATACATGACAAACAACGAAATGTGTAAAAACATACATGGAACATGGAAAAAAACCAAAATCAAAACTGTCGCGGTAGCCTCGCCGCCTGACGAGGCCCTTAAGCAAGCCGACATAGTTCAAATCACACACACACACGCACGCGCGCGCGCTCACACACAGGCGTACGCACGCAGGGGAACAGGTGCCTGTTCTCTTGTCGGCTGCTGGGTCAGACAGAGTTAAGTCCCTTTACAGTATGGCGGACCGTCAAGACGGCGTTTGATCGTGTTGAGTTTGTTGGATGGAATAAGCCAATATAAGACAAACACATGTTATATTTAATACTTTAGATGACTTTATTATATCATATTTGTTCAGTAACCATCTCTTGTCGACGTCTTGTATGCCTAGTTAACCATTTTTTTTATCTCTTGACGGTTCTTGACGGTTCTTGTCACTTCTTGTCTGTGAATATGGAGACCGGCCACGAGTGATAACCGAGCTTTCTATTTTCACGATATTTAAATATCATGCGCACAGGAAATTATATTTGTTTAGTACTTGGGTTCAAAGTCTTTAACACTTAAAATGCTGTATAAATTGAACAGAATGTGCACACAAATATGTTGTTTGATATCCAGCCAAGTGTTTTAGCTTTAGCAAATAGGATAGAGCCTGATGAGACTGCACATTGCGTTATACGCCGTCTGATCTGGCTATATGCTGTTCACAAAAGCGACGTTAGTTTTGATTAGCAGGTTAATTGTTAATTGGTTATAAAAACCGTTAAGTGCTCCCACTATATATATCATATAATAACCGTTAAGTGCTCTCCACTATATATATCATATAATAACCGTTAAGTGCTCTCCACTATATATATCATATAATAACCGTTAAGTGCTCTCCACTATATATAGCATATAATAACCGTTAAGTGCTCTCCACTATATATATCATATAATAACCGTTAAGTGCTCTCCACTATATATATCATATAATAACCGTTAAGTGCTCTCCACTATATATATCATATAATAACCGTTAAGTGCTCTCCACTATATATATCATATAATAACCGTTAAGTGCTCTCCACTATATATATCATATAATAACCGTTAAGTGCTCTCCACTATATATATCATATAATAACCGTTAAGTGCTCTCCACTATATATATCATATAATAACCGTTAAGTGCTCTCCACTATATATAGCATATAATAACCGTTAAGTGCTCTCCACTATATATATCATATAATAACCGTTAAGAGCTCTCCACTATATATATCATATAATAACCGTTAAGTGCTCTCCACTATATATATCATATAATAACCGTTAAGTGCTCTCCACTATATATATCATATAATAACCGTTAAGTGCTCTCCACTATATATATCATATACCGTTAAGTGCTCTCCACTATATATATCATATAATAACCGTTAAGTGCTCTCCACTATATATATCATATAATAACCGTTAAGTGCTCCCACTATATATATCATATAATAACCGTTAAGTGCTCTCCACTATATATATATCATATAATAACCGTTAAGTGCTCTCCACTATATATATCATATAATAACCGTTAAGTGCTCTCCACTATATATATCATATAAAATCCGTTAAGTGCTCTCCACTATATATATCATACACCGTTAAGTGCTCTCCACTATATATATCATATAATAAATACATAGGTGAAGATTATTAGTAATAATGAAGTACACTGTTGGTGTTTTTATATTAATGTAAGCTAAAAAGTATCACGTATATGATATATAATGGACATGGAAAATAACGTTACTAGGACAATGATTAAACACTACGTGGAACAGCGTCGTTTAGTGAACCACACAACTTAGAATACACCTCAATGTTCATGTGTTCTTGTCAATCGATTAAAATCTATTTTAGGTTGAATATCATTACTGATTCTTAACTGATACACTCGGGTACTATTGTTTGTGCAACGTGCATAATTGCTAATTAACGACCTTGGCAATTGTCAATGTCATTTATTCATGATCAATGTGACTTTAAAGCGACATTACATCGCAAAATGCCAAAAAATGCATTTTTCACGTATAAATGCATTGCTATTAGAAATTCTTCCGAATACATTCGAACACAAATATTGAATTAATAAACAGTGTTTGTGGTCTACAAACTTTCAACCGTGAATGCAGAATTTCATATACCTGTCATCCACGCTCCTGAATTGACCTTTCTTTGTCACTGTAGTCAATACTAAACGCATGCTACTGTCGCTTGGAGATAATAAATTTAACTAAGATTAGTCTACAAATAAATATGCATAATAGGCACAAATGTGAGAAATAACATTAAATCTGTACCATAAATCTCGTTATTCGGGATTACACAGGTTGTACTATGCATGTATGTCGACCCTGTTTACATTATTGTGTTATGTCAACAAACTGCGTATACGAGGCTTGTTTATTAGTTGAAGTACTCAGTTTTTGAAGCAAATATTTGGAAAAATATCATATAATAGGAAATTACATTCTGTATAAATTTGCGCTTTCACTGATGTAGTGTCGCTTTAACGTTTGTTTGAGATATGTACTCGATTTGTCATTGTGCATGCAGTAACACATTAATATGAAATCTTTCTGATAATAAGCCGGGAGTATGATGGTCTATGATTGCATAATATAATTTTATCTATTCAATCTATGATGAGCTTTGGTAGGATCCTTTGTGACAATTGTAATATGAAGTGGTACACATAATGAACTCAGTGGGTTGAATGTGCATTGGGTAATGCACGAAGGAAGATGATTGGATAGCAACTGCTCAACAGCAAAATCTTCTGTACTTCGATATTGCGTTGTTTCAATTGACTAACAGTGCCCAAGATTAAACACATTTCAATAGTTCTACTTGGTATTTGTCGCATAAGCTATTACATAGCAATTATTAGGTTTACCACTCTACTTGAATAATGTTGAAAGATCTTCTTCCAATACTGTGCAGAGCCCACCACTCTGGAACAGTTTCGCATATCGGGACATTAGCAATGTTATGGTGAGGCGCGAAGATGTACAGGTTAACAATAAAACGTTCTACAGTGCAACATTGTGGTGTCTAGTACATGCTGTACTCCATGCCACATTGTGGTGTCTAGTGCAAGTAATACTCCATGCCACATTGTGATGTCTAGTGAATGATGTACTCCAGGCCACATTGTGGTATCTAGTGCATGAAATACTCCATGGTACACTGTGGTGTCTAGTGAATGAAATACTCCATGCCACACTGTGGCGTCTAGTGCATGCAATACTCCATGCCATACTGTGATGTCTAGTGCATGAAATACTCCATGCCACACTGTGATGTCTAGTGCATGAAATACACCGTGCCACACTGTGATGTCTAGTGCATGAAATATTCCACACCACACTGTGATGTCTAGTGCATGAAATACACTGTGCCACACTGTGATGTCTAGTGCATGAAATACACCGTGCCACACTGTGATGTATAGTGCATGAAATACTCCACGCCACACTGTGATATCTAGTGCATGAAATACTCCATGCCACATTGTGGTGTCTAGTGCATGCTGTACTCCACACCACACTGTGGTGTCCAGTGTAGGAAATACTCCATGCCACACTTTGGTGTCTGCTGCATGAAATACTCCATGCCACATTGTGGTGTCTAGTACATGAAATACTACATGTCACACTGTGATGTCTAGTGCATGATCTACTCCATGCCACACTGTGGTGTCTAGTGCATGAAATACTCCATGCCACACTGTGGTGTCTAGTGCATGAAATACTCCATGCCACACTGTGGTGACTAGTGCATGAAATACTCCATGCCACACTGTGGTGTCTAGTGTATGAAATACTCCATGCCACACTGTGGTGTCTAGTGCATGAACTACTCCATGTCATATTATGGTGTCTAGTGCATGAAATACTCCATGCCATACTGTGGTGTCTATTGCATGAAATACTCCATGCCACACTGTGATGCCTAGAGCATGAAATACTCCACGCCATACTGTGGTGTCTAGTGCATGCTGTACTCCATACCACACTGTGGCGTCTAGTGCATGAACTACTCCATGTCACATTGTGGTGTCTAGTGCAAGAAACACTCCATGCCATACTGTGGTGTCTAGTGCATGAACTACTCCATGCCACATTGTGGTGTCTAGTGCATGAAATACTCCATGCCACACTGTGGTGTCTAGTGCATGAAATACTCCACGCCAAACTGTGATGTCTAGTGCATGAACTACTCCATGCCACACTGTGGTATCTAGTGCATGAAATACTCCATGCCACATTGTGGTGTCTAGTGCATGCTGTACTCCACACCACACTGTGGTGTCCAGTGTAGGAAATAATCCATGCCACACTGTGGTGTCTAGTGCATGATATACTCCATGCCACATTGTGGTGTTTAGTGCATGAAATACTACATGTCACACTGTGATATCTAGTGCATGAAATACTCCATGCCACATTGTGGTATCTAGTGTATGCTGTACTCCACACCACACTGTGGTGTCCAGTGTAGGAAATACTCCATGCCACACTTTGGTGTCTGCTGCATGAAATACTCCATGCCACACTGTGGTGTCTAGTGCATGAAACACTACATGTCACACTGTGATGTCTAGTGCATGAACTACTCCATGCCACACTGTGGTGTCTAGTGCATGAAATACTCCATGCCACACTGTTGTGTCTAGTGCATGAAATACTCCATGCCACACTATGGTGTCTAGTGCACCGTGCCACACTGTGGTGTCTAGTGGAAGAACTACTCCATGACACATTGTGGTGTCTAGTGCATGAAATACTCCATGCCACACTGTGATGTTTAGTGCATGAACTACTCCATGCCACACTGTGATGTCTAGTGCATGAAATACACCGTGCCACACTGTGATGTCTAGTGCATGAAATACTCCACGCCACACTGTGATGTCTAGTGCATGAAATACACTGTGCCACACTGTGATGTCTAGTGCATGAAATACACTTTGCCACACTGTGATGTCTAGTGCATGAAATACTCCAAGCCATACTGTGATGTCTAGTGCATGAAATACCCCATGCCACATTGTAGTGTCTAGTTCATGAACTACTCCATGACACACTGTGGTGTCTAGTGCATGCTGGACTCCATACCACACTGTGGCGTCTAGTGCATGAACTACTCCATGTCACATTGTGGTGTCTAGTGCATGAACTACTCCATGCCACATTGTGGGGTCTAGTGCATGAAATACTCCATGCCACACTGTGGTGTCTAGTGCCTGAAATACTCCATGCCACACTGTGGTGACTAGTGCATGAAATACTCCATGCCACACTGTGGTGTCTAGTGTATGAAATACCCCATGCCACACTGTGGTGTCTAGTGCATGAACTACACCATGTCATATTGTGGTGTCTAGTGCATGAAATACTCCATGCCATACTGTGGTGTCTATTGCATGAAATACTCCATGCCACACTGTGATGCCTAGAGCATGAAATACTCCACGCCATACTGTGGTGTCTAGTGCATGCTGTACTCCATACCACACTGTGGCGTCTAGTGCATGAACTACTCCATGTCACATTGTGGTGTCTAGTGCAAGAAACACTCCATGCCATACTGTGGTGTCTAGTGCATGAAATACTCCATGCCACACTGTGGTGTCTAGTACATGAAATACTCCACGCCAAACTGTGATGTCTAGTGCATGAACTACTCCATGCCACACTGTGGTATCTAGTGCATGAAATACTCCATGCCACATTGTGGTGTCTAGTGCATGCTGTACTCCACACCACACTGTGGTGTCCAGTGTAGGAAATAATCCATGCCACACTGTGGTGTCTAGTGCATGATATACTCCATGCCACATTGTGGTGTTTAGTGCATGAAATACTACATGTCACACTGTGATATCTAGTGCATGAAATACTCCATGCCACATTGTGGTATCTAGTGTATGCTGTACTCCACACCACACTGTGGTGTCCAGTGTAGGAAATACTCCATGCCACACTTTGGTGTCTGCTGCATGAAATACTCCATGCCACACTGTGGTGTCTAGTGCATGAAACACTACATGTCACACTGTGATGTCTAGTGCATGAACTACTCCATGCCACACTGTGGTGTCTAGTGCATGAAATACTCCATGCCACACTGTTGTGTCTAGTGCATGAAATACTCCATGCCACACTATGGTGTCTAGTGCACCGTGCCACACTGTGGTGTCTAGTGGAAGAACTACTCCATGACACATTGTGGTGTCTAGTGCATGAAATACTCCATGCCACACTGTGATGTTTAGTGCATGAACTACTCCATGCCACACTGTGATGTCTAGTGCATGAAATACACCGTGCCACACTGTGATGTCTAGTGCATGAAATACTCCACGCCACACTGTGATGTCTAGTGCATGAAATACACTGTGCCACACTGTGATGTCTAGTGCATGAAATACACTTTGCCACACTGTGATGTCTAGTGCATGAAATACTCCAAGCCATACTGTGATGTCTAGTGCATGAAATAACCCATGCCACATTGTAGTGTCTAGTTCATGAACTATTCCATGACACACTGTGGTGTCTAGTGCATGCTGTACTCCATACCACACTGTGGCGTCTAGTGCATGAACTACTCCATGTCACATTGTGGTGTCTAGTGCATGAACTAATCCATGCCACATTGTGGGGTCTAGTGCATGAAATACTCCATGCCACACTGTGGTGTCTAGTGCATGAAATACTCCATGCCACACTGTGGTGACTAGAGTATGAAATACTCCATGCCACACTGTGGTGTCTAGTGGATTCTGTACTCCATACCACACTGTGGCGTCTAGTGCATGAACTACTCCATGTCACAATGTGGTGTCTAGTGCATGAAATACTCCATGCCATACTGTGGTGTCTAGTGCATGAAATACTACATGCCACACTGTGAGGTCTAGTGCATGAAATACTCCATGCCACACTGTCGTGTCTAGTGCATGAAATACTCCATGCCACACTGTGGTGCCTAGTGCATGAAATACTCCATGCCATACAGTGGTGTCTAGTGCATGAAATACTCTATGCCACACTGTGGTGTCTAGTGCAAGAAACACTCCATGCCATAATGTGGTGTCTAGTGCATGAACTACTCCATGCCACACTGTGGTGACTAGTGCATGAAATACTCCATGCCACATTGTGGTGTCTAGTGCATGAAATACTCCATGCCACACTGTGGTATCTAGTGCATGAAATACTCCATGCCACATTGTGGTATCTAGTGCATGCTGTACTCCACACCACACTGTGGTGTCCAGTGTAGGAAATAATCCATGCCACACTGTGGTGTCTAGTGCATGATAAACTACATGCCACATTGTGGTGTTTAGTGCATGAAATACTACATGTCACACTGTGATGTCTAGTGCATGAACTACTCCATGCCTCACTGTGGTATCTAGTGCATGAAATACTCCATGCCACATTGTGGTGTCTAGTGCATGCTGTACTCCACACCACACTGTGGTGTCCAGTGTAGGAAATACTCCATGCCACACTTTGGTGTCTGCTGCATGAAATACTCCATGCCACATTGTGGTGTATAGTGCATGAAATACTCCACGCCACACTGCGATGTCTAGTGCATGAAATACACTGTGCCACACTCTGATGTCTATTGCATGAAATACACCGTGCCACACTGTGATGTCTAGTGCATGACATACTCCATGCCATACTGTGATGTCTAGTGCATGAAATACTCCATGCCACATTGTGGTGTCTAGTGCATGAACTACTCCACGCCACACTGTGATGTCTAGTGCATGAAATACACCGTGCCACACTGTGATGTCTAGTGCATGAAATACTCCATGCCACACTGTGATGTCTAGATCGTGAAATACGCCATGCCACACTGTGATGTCCAGTGTAGGAAATAATCCATGCCACACTGTGGTTTCTAGTGGATGAATTACCCCATGCCACATTGTGGTGTCTAGTGCATGAAATACTCCATGCAACACTGTGATGTCTAGTGCATGAAATACTCCACGCCACACTGTGATGTTTAGTGCATGAAATACACCGTGCCACACTGTGATGTCTAGTGCATGAATTACTCATTGCAACACTGTGGTTTCTAGTGGATGAACTACCCCATGCCACATTGTGGTGTCTAGTGCATGAAATACTCCATGCAACACTGTGATGTCTAGTGCATGAAATACTCCATGCCACACTGTGAGGTCTAGTGCATTAAATGCACCGTGCCACACTATGATGTCTTGTACATGAACTACTCCATGCCACATCGTGGTATCTATTGCATGAAATACACCATGCCACATTGTGGTGTCTGGTGCATGAAATACTCCATACCACACTGTGGTGTCTAGTGCATGAAATACTCCATACCACATTGTGATGTCTACTGCATGAAATACACTGTGCCACACTGTGATGTCTAGTGCATGAACTTCTCCATGCCACACTGTCGTGTCTAGTGTATGAAATACTCCATGCCACATTGTGGTGTCTACTGCATGAAATTCTCCATGCCACACTGTGATGTCTAGTGCATGAAATACTCCATGCCACACTGTGATGTCTAGTGCATGAAATACACCTTGCCACACTGTGATGTCTAGTGCATGAAATACCCCATGCCACACTGTGATGTCTAGTGCACCGTGCCACACTGTGGTGTCTAGTGGAAGATATACTCCATGACACACTGTGATGTCTAGATCGTGAAATACTCCATGCCACACTGTGATGTCTAGTGCATGAAATACATTGTGCCACACTGTGATGTCTAGTGCATTAATTACACCGTGCCACACTGTGATGTCTAGTGCATGAAATACTCCACGCCACACTGTGATGTCTAGTGCATGAAATACACCGTGTCACACTGAGATTTCTAGTGCATGAAATACTCCACGCCACACTGTGATGTCTATTGCATGAAATACACTGTGCCACACTGTGATGTCTAGTGCATGAAATACACCGTGTCACACTGTGATGTCTAGCCCATGAAATACTCCACACCGCACTGTGATGTCCAGTGCAGGAAATACACCGTGCCACACTGTGATGTCTAGTGCATGAACTACTCATTGCCACACTGTGGTTTCTAGTGGATGAACTACCCCATGCCATATTGTGGTGTCTAGTGCATGAAATACTCCACGCAACACTGTGATGTCTAGTGCATGAAATACTCCATGCCACACTGTGATGTCTAGTGCATTAAATACACCGTGCCACACTGTGATGTCTTGTGCATGAACTACTCCATGCCACATAGTGGTATCTAGTGCATGAAATACTCCATGCCACATTGTGGTGTCTAGTGCATGCTGTACTCCACACCATACTGTGGTTTCCAGTGTAGGAAATACTCCATGCCACACTGTGGTGTCTGATGCATGAAATACTCCATGCCACACTGTGGTGTCTAGTGCATGAAATACTCCATACCACATTGTGATGTCTAGTGCATGAAATACTCCATGCCACATTATGATGTCTAGTGCATGAATTACTCCATGCCACTGTGCTGTCTAGTGCATGAAATATTCCACGCCACACTGTGATGTCTAGTGCATGAAATACACTGTGCCGCACTGTGATGTCTAGTGCATGAACTTCTCCATGCCACATTGTGGTGTCTAGTGCATGAAATACTCCATGCCACACTGTCGTGTCTAGTGAATGAAATACTCCATGCCACATTGTGGTGTCTAGTGCATGAAATACACCGTGCCACACTGTGGTGTCTAGTGCATGAATTACTCCATACCACATTGTGGTGTCTAGTGCATGAAACACTCCATGCCACATGTTGGTGTCTAGTGCATGCTGTTCTCCACACCACACTATGGTGTCCAGTGTAGGATATACTCCATGCCACACTGTGGTGTCTAGTGGAAGAACTACTCCATGACACACTGTAGTGTCTAGTGCATGAAATACTCCATGCCACATCGTGATGTCTAGTGCAGGAAATACTCCATGCCACACTTTGATGTCTAGTGCATGAAATACACTGTGCCAGACTGTGATGTCTAGTGCATGATCTACTCCATGCCACACTGTGGTGTCCAGTGTAGGAAATATTCCATGCCACACTGTGGTGTCTAGTGCATGAAATACTCCATGCCAAATTGTGGTGTCTGGTGCATGAAATACTCCATGCCACACTGTGGTGTCCAGTGTAGGAAATACTCCATGCCACACTGTGGTGTCTAGTGCATGAAACACTCCATGCCACATTGTGTTGTCTAGTGCATGCTGTACTCCGCACCACACTATGGTGTCCAGTTTAGGATATACTCCATGCCACACTGTGGTGTCTAGTGCATGAAATACTCCATGCCACACTGTGATGTCTAGTGCATGAAATACTCCATGCCACATTGTGGTGTCTAGTGCATGAAATACTACATGTCACACTGTGGTATCTAGTGCATGAAATACTCCATGCCACATTGTGGTGTCTAGTGCATGCTGTACTCCACACCAAACTGTGGTTTCCAGTGTAGGAAATACTCCATGCCACACTGTGGTGTCTGGTGCATGAAATACTCCATGCCACACTGTGGTGTCTAGTGCATGAAATACTACATGTCACACTGTGATGATTAGTGCATGAACTACTCCATGACACATTGTTGTGTCTAGTGCATGAAATACTACATGTCACAATGTGATGTCTAGTGCATGATCTACTCCATGCCAAACTGTGTTGTCTAGTGCATGAAATACTCCACGCCACACTGTTGTGTCTAGTGCATGAAATACTCCATGCCACACTGTGATGTCTAGTGCACCGCGCCACACTGTAGTGTCTAGTGGAAGAACTACTCCATGACACACTGTAGTGTCTATTGCATGACATACTCCATGCCACACTGTCGTGTCTAGTGAATGAAATACTCCATGCCACATTGTGGTGTCTAGTGCATGAAATACACCGTGCCACACTGTGGTGTCTAGTGCATGAATTACTCCATGCCACATTGTGGTGTCTAGTGCATGAAACACTCCATGCCACATGTTGGTGTCTAGTGCATGCTGTACTCCACACCACACTATGGTGTCCAGTGTAGGATATACTCCATGCCACATTGTGGTGTCTAGTGCATGAAATACTCCATGCCACACTGTGATTTCTAATGCATGAAATACTCCATGCCACACTGTGATGTCTAGTGCATGAAATACACCGTGCCACACTGTGATGTCTTGTGCATGAACTACTCCATGCCACATTGTGGTATCTAGTGCATGAAATACTCCATGCCACATTGTGGTGTCTAGTGCATGAAATACTCCATGCCACACTGTGATGTCTAGTGCATGAAATACTCCATGCCACACTGTGTTGTCTAGTGCATGAAATACACCGTGCCACACTGTGGTGTCTAGTGCATGAAATACTCCATGCCACACTGTGATGTCTAGTGCACCGTGCCACACTGTGGTGTCTAGTGGAAGAACTACTCCATGACACACTGTAGTGTCTAGTGCATGAAATACTCCATGCCACACTGTGATGTCTAGTGCATGAAATACCCCATGCCACACTGTGATGTCTAGTGCACCGTGCCACAATTTGGTGTCTAGTGGAAGATCTACTCCATGACACACTGTAGTGTCTAGAGCATGAAATACTCCATGCCACACTGTGATGTCTAGTGCATGAAATACTCCATGCCACACTGTGATGTCTAGTGCATGAAATACTCCATGTCACACTGTGATGTCTTGTGCATGAACTACTCCATACCACATTGTGGTATCTAGTGCATGAAATACTCCATGCCACACTGTGGTGTCTAGTGCATGAAATACTACATGTCACACTGTGATGACTAGAGCATGAACTACTCCATGCCACATTGTGATGCTTAGTGCATGAAATACACCGTGCCACACTGTGATGTCTAGTGCATGAAATACACCATGCCACACTGTGTTATCTAGTGCATGAAATACTCCATGCCACATTGTGGTGTCTAGTGCAAGAAATACTCCATGCCAAACTGTGATTTCTAGTGCATGAAATACACCATGCCACAATGTGATGTCTAGTGCATGAAATACACCGTGCCACACTGTGATGTCTAGTGCATGAACTACACCATGCCACATTGTGGTGTCTAGTGCATGAAATACTCCATGCCACATTGTGGTGTCTAGTGCATGAAATACTCCATGCCAAACTGTGATGTATAGTGCATGAAATACTCCATGCCAAACTGTGATGTCTAGTGCATGAACTACTCCATGCCACATTGTGGTGTCTAGTTCATGAAATACTCCATGCCACACTGTGATGTCTAGTGCATGAAATACCCCATGCCACATTGTGGTGTCTAGTGCATGAAATACCCCATGCCACACTGTGATGTCTAGTGCACCGTGCCACAATGTGGTGTCTAGTGGAAGATCTACTCCATGACACACTGTAGTGTCTAGAGCATGAAATACTCCATGCCACACTGTGATGTCTAGTGCATGAACTACTCCATGCCACACTGTGATGTCTAGTGCATGAAATACACCGTGCCACACTGTGATGTCTTGTGCATGAACTACTCCATACCACATTGTGTTATCTAGTGCATGAAATACTCCATGCCACATTGTGGTGTCTAGTGCATGAAATACTCCATGCCACACTGTGATGTCTAGTGCATGAAATACTCCATGGCACACTGTGTTTTTTAGTGCATGAAATACTCCATGCCACACTGTTATGTCTAGTGCATGAAATACACAGTGCCACACTGTGATGTCTAGTGCATGACATACTCCATGCCACACTGTGATGTCTAGTGCATGAAATACACAGTGCCACACTGTGATGTCTAGTGCATGACATACTCCATGCCACACTGTGATGTCTAGTGCATGAAATACTCCATGCCACACTGTGATGTCTAGTGCATGAAATACACCGTGCCACACTGTGATGTCTAGTGCATGAAATACTCCATGCCACACTGTGATGTCTAGTGCACCGTGCCACACTGTGGTGTCTAGTGGAAGAACTACTCCATGACACATTGTAGTGTCTAGTGCATGAAATACTCCATGCCGCACTGTGATGTCTAGTGCATGAAATACTCCATGCCACACTGTGATGTCTAGTGCATGAAATACACCGTGCCACTCTGTGATGTCTAGTGCATGAACTACTCCATGCCACACTGTGATGTCTAGTGCATGAAATACACCGTGCCACTCTGTGATGTCTTGTGCATGAACAACTCCATGCCACATTGTAGTGTCTAGTACATGAAATACTCCATGCCACACTGTGATATCTAGTGCATGAAATACTCCATGCCACACTGTGATGTCTAGTGCATGAAATACACCGTGCCACACTGTGATGTCTAGTGCATGAACTACTCCATGCCACATTGTGGTGTCTAGTGCATGCTGTACTCAACATCACACTGTGGTGTCCAGTGTAGGAAATACTCCATGCCACATTGTGGTATCTAGTGCATGAAATACTCCATGCCACATTGTGGTGTCTAGTGCATGAAATACTCCATGCCACACTGTGATGTCTAGTGCATGAAATACTCCATGCCACACTGTGATATCTAGTGCATGAAATACACCGTGTCACACTGTGATGTCTAGGGCATGAAATACCCCATGCCACACTGTGATGTCTAGTGGAAGATCTACTCCATGACACACTGTAGTGTCTAGAGCATGAAATACTCCATGCCACACTGTGATGTCTAACGCATGAAATACTCCATGCCACACTGTGATGTCTAGTTCATGAAATAAACCGTGCCACACTGTGATGTCTTGTGCATGAACTACTCCATGCCACATTGTGGTATCTAGTGCATGAAATACTCCATGCCACATTGTGGTGTCTAGTGCATGGAATACTCCATGCCACACTGTGATGTCTAGTGCATGAAATACACCGTGCCACACTCTGATGTCTAGTGCATGAACTACTCCATGCCACACTGTGATGTCTAGTGCACCGTGCCACATTGTGGTGTCTAGTGGAAGAACTACTCCATGCCACACTGTGATGTCTAGTGCATGAAATACTCCATGCCACACTGTGATGTCTAGTGCATGAAATACACCGTGCAACACTGTGATGTCTTGTGCATGAACTACTCCATGCCACATTGTGGTGTCTAGTGCATGAAATACTCCAGGCCACACTGTGGTGTCTAGTGCATGAAATACTGCATGCCACATTGTGGTGTCTAGTGCATGAAATACTCCATGCCACACTGTGATGTCTAGTGCATGAAATACACCGTGCCACACTGTGATGTATTGCGCATGAACTACTCCATGCCACATTGTGGTATCTAGTGCACGAAATACTCCATGCCACATTGTGGTGTCTAGTGCATGAAAAACTCCATGCCACACTGTGATGTCTAGTGCATGAAATACTCCATGCCACATTGTTGTGTCTAGTGCATGCTGTACTCCACACCACACTGTGGTGTGCAGTGTAGGAAATACTCCATGCCACACTGTGGTGTCTGGTGCACGAAATACTCCATGCCACAGTGTGGTGTCTAGAGCATAAAATACTACATGTCACACTGTGATGACTAGTGCATGAACTACTCCATGCCACATTGTGATGTCTAGTGCATGAAATACTACATGTCACACTGTGGTGTCTTGTGCATTAACTACTCCATGCCACACTGTGATGTCTAGTGCATGAAATACTCCATGCCACACTGTGATGTCTAGTGCATGAAATACACCGTGCCACACTGTGATGTCTAGTGCATGAACTACTCCATGCCACATTGTGGTGTCTAGTTCATGAAATACTCCATGCCACACTGTGATGTCTAGTGCATGAAATACCCCATGCCACATTGTGGTGTCTAGTGCATGAAATACCCCATGCCACACTGTGATGTCTAGTGCACCGTGCCACAATGTGGTGTCTAGTGGAAGATCTACTCCATGACACACTGTAGTGTCTAGAGCATGAAATACTCCATGCCACACTGTGATTTCTAGTGCATGAACTACTCCATGCCACACTGTGATGTCTAGTGCATGAAATACACCGTGCCACACTGTGATGTCTTGTGCATGAACTACTCCATACCACATTGTGTTATCTAGTGCATGAAATACTCCATGCCACATTGTGGTGTCTAGTGCATGAAATACTCCATGCCACACTGTGATGTCTAGTGCATGAAATACTCCATGGCACACTGTGTTTTTTAGTGCATGAAATACTCCATGCCACACTGTTATGTCTAGTGCATGAAATACACAGTGCCACACTGTGATGTCTAGTGCATGACATACTCCATGCCACACTGTGATGTCTAGTGCATGAAATACACAGTGCCACACTGTGATGTCTAGTGCATGACATACTTCATGCCACACTGTGATGTCTAGTGCATGAAATACTCCATGCCACACTGTGATGTCTAGTGCATGAAATACACCGTGCCACACTGTGATGTCTAGTGCATGAAATACTCCATGCCACACTGTGATGTCTAGTGCACCGTGCCACACTGTGGTGTCTAGTGGAAGAACTACTCCATGACACATTGTAGTGTCTAGTGCATGAAATACTCTATGCCGCACTGTGATGTCTAGTGCATGAAATACTCCATGCCACACTGTGATGTCTAGTGCATGAAATACACCGTGCCACTCTGTGATGTCTTGTGCATGAACAACTCCATGCCACATTGTAGTGTCTAGTACATGAAATACTCCATGCCACACTGTGATATCTAGTGCATGAAATACTCCATGCCACACTGTGATGTCTAGTGCATGAAATACACCGTGCCACACTGTGATGTCTAGTGCATGAACTACTCCATGCCACATTGTGGTGTCTAGTGCATGCTGTACTCAACATCACACTGTGGTGTCCAGTGTAGGAAATACTCCATGCCACATTGTGGTATCTAGTGCATGAAATACTCCATGCCACATTGTGGTGTCTAGTGCATGAAATACTCCATGCCACACTGTGATGTCTAGTGCATGAAATACTCCATGCCACACTGTGATATCTAGTGCATGAAATACACCGTGTCACACTGTGATGTCTAGGGCATGAAATACCCCATGCCACACTGTGATGTCTAGTGGAAGATCTACTCCATGACACACTGTAGTGTCTAGAGCATGAAATACTCCATGCCACACTGTGATGTCTAACGCATGACATACTCCATGCCACACTGTGATGTCTAGTTCATGAAATACACCGTGCCACACTGTGATGTCTTGTGCATGAACTACTCCATGCCACATTGTGGTATCTAGTGCATGAAATACTCCATGCCACATTGTGGTGTCTAGTGCATGGAATACTCCATGCCACACTGTGATGTCTAGTGCATGAAATACACCGTGCCACACTCTGATGTCTAGTGCATGAACTACTCCATGCCACACTGTGATGTCTAGTGCACCGTGCCACATTGTGGTGTCTAGTGGAAGAACTACTCCATGCCACACTGTGATGTCTAGTGCATGAAATACTCCATGCCACACTGTGATGTCTAGTGCATGAAATACACCGTGCAACACTGTGATGTCTTGTGCATGAACTACTCCATGCCACATTGTGGTGTCTAGTGCATGAAATACTCCAGGCCACACTGTGGTGTCTAGTGCATGAAATACTGCATGCCACATTGTGGTGTCTAGTGCATGAAATACTCCATGCCACACTGTGATGTCTAGTGCATGAAATACACCGTGCCACACTGTGATGTATTGCGCATGAACTACTCCATGCCACATTGTGGTATCTAGTGCACGAAATACTCCATGCCACATTGTGGTGTCTAGTGCATGAAAAACTCCATGCCACACTGTGATGTCTAGTGCATGAAATACTCCATGCCACATTGTTGTGTCTAGTGCATGCTGTACTCCACACCACACTGTGGTGTGCAGTGTAGGAAATACTCCATGCCAGACTGTGGTGTCTGGTGCATGAAATACTCCATGCCACAGTGTGGTGTCTAGAGCATAAAATACTACATGTCACACTGTGATGACTAGTGCATGAACTACTCCATGCCACATTGTGATGTCTAGTGCATGAAATACTACATGTCACACTGTGGTGTCTTGTGCATTAACTACTCCATGCCACACTGTGATGTCTAGTGCATGAAATACTCTATGCCACACTGTGATGTCTAGTGCATGAAATACACCGTGCCACACTGTGATGTCTAGTGCATGAAATACTCCATGCCACACTGTGATGTCTAGTGCACCGTCCCACACTGTGGAGTCTAGTGGAAGAACTACTCCATGACACACTGTAGTGTCTAGTGCATGAAATACTCCATGCCACACTGTGATGTCTAGTGCATGAAATACCCCATGCCACACTGTGATGTCTAGTGCACGTGCCACAATGTGGTGTCTAGTGGAAGATCTACTCCATGACACACTGTAGTGTCTAGAGCATGAAATACTCCATGCCACACTGTGATGTCTAGTGCATGAAATACTCCATGCCACACTGTGATGTCTAGTGCATGAAATACTCCATGCCACATTGTGGTGTCTAGAGCATAAAATACTACATGTCACACTGTGATGACTAGTGCATGAACTACTCCATGCCACATTGTGATGTCTAGTGCATGAAATACTACATGTCACACTGTGGTGTCTTGTGCATTAACTACTCCATACCACATTGTGGTATCTAGTGCATGAAAAACTCCATGCCACACTGTGATGTCTAGTGCATGAAATACTCCATGCCACATTGTTGTGTCTAGTGCATGCTGTACTCCACACCACACTGTGGTGTGCAGTGTAGGAAATACTCCATGCCACACTGTGGTGTCTGGTGCACGAAATACTCCATGCCACAGTGTGGTGTCTAGAGCATAAAATACTACATGTCACACTGTGATGACTAGTGCATGAACTACTCCATGCCACATTGTGATGTCTAGTGCATGAAATACTACATGTCACACTGTGGTGTCTTGTGCATTAACTACTCCATGCCACACTGTGATGTCTAGTGCATGAAATACTCCATGCCACACTGTGATGTCTAGTGCATGAAATACACCGTGCCACACTGTGATGTCTAGTGCATGAACTACTCCATGCCACATTGTGGTGTCTAGTTCATGAAATACTCCATGCCACACTGTGATGTCTAGTGCATGAAATACCCCATGCCACATTGTGGTGTCTAGTGCATGAAATACCCCATGCCACACTGTGATGTCTAGTGCACCGTGCCACAATGTGGTGTCTAGTGGAAAATCTACTCCATGACACACTGTAGTGTCTAGAGCATGAAATACTCCATGCCACACTGTGATTTCTAGTGCATGAACTACTCCATGCCACACTGTGATGTCTAGTGCATGAAATACACCGTGCCACACTGTGATGTCTTGTGCATGAACTACTCCATACCACATTGTGTTATCTAGTGCATGAAATACTCCATGCCACATTGTGGTGTCTAGTGCATGAAATACTCCATGCCACACTGTGATGTCTAGTGCATGAAATACTCCATGGCACACTGTGTTTTTTAGTGCATGAAATACTCCATGCCACACTGTTATGTCTAGTGCATGAAATACACAGTGCCACACTGTGATGTCTAGTGCATGACATACTCCATGCCACACTGTGATGTCTAGTGCATGAAATACACAGTGCCACACTGTGATGTCTAGTGCATGACATACTCCATGCCACACTGTGATGTCTAGTGCATGAAATACTCCATGCCACACTGTGATGTCTAGTGCATGAAATACACCGTGCCACACTGTGATGTCTAGTGCATGAAATACTCCATGCCACACTGTGATGTCTAGTGCACCGTGCCACACTGTGGTGTCTAGTGGAAGAACTACTCCATGACACATTGTAGTGTCTAGTGCATGAAATACTCTATGCCGCACTGTGATGTCTAGTGCATGAATTACTCCATGCCACACTGTGATGTCTAGTGCATGAAATACACCGTGCCACTCTGTGATGTCTTGTGCATGAACAACTCCATGCCACATTGTAGTGTCTAGTACATGAAATACTCCATGCCACACTGTGATATCTAGTGCATGAAATACTCCATGCCACACTGTGATGTCTAGTGCATGAAATACACCGTGCCACACAGTGATGTCTAGTGCATGAACTACTCCATGCCACATTGTGGTGTCTAGTGCATGCTGTACTCAACATCACACTGTGGTGTCCAGTGTAGGAAATACTCCATGCCACATTGTGGTATCTAGTGCATGAAATACTCCATGCCACATTGTGGTGTCTAGTGCATGAAATACTCCATGCCACACTGTGATGTCTAGTGCATGAAATACTCCATGCCACACTGTGATATCTAGTGCATGAAATACACCGTGTCACACTGTGATGTCTAGGGCATGAAATACCCCATGCCACACTGTGATGTCTAGTGGAAGATCTACTCCATGACACACTGTAGTGTCTAGAGCATGAAATACTCCATGCCACACTGTGATGTCTAACGCATGACATACTCCATGCCACACTGTGATGTCTAGTTCATGAAATACACCGTGCCACACTGTGATGTCTTGTGCATGAACTACTCCATGCCACATTGTGGTATCTAGTGCATGAAATACTCCATGCCACATTGTGGTGTCTAGTGCATGGAATACTCCATGCCACACTGTGATGTCTAGTGCATGAAATACACCGTGCCACACTCTGATGTCTAGTGCATGAACTACTCCATGCCACACTGTGATGTCTAGTGCACCGTGCCACATTGTGGTGTCTAGTGGAAGAACTACTCCATGCCACACTGTGATGTCTAGTGCATGAAATACTCCATGCCACACTGTGATGTCTAGTGCATGAAATACACCGTGCAACACTGTGATGTCTTGTGCATGAACTACTCCATGCCACATTGTGGTGTCTAGTGCATGAAATACTCCAGGCCACACTGTGGTGTCTAGTGCATGAAATACTGCATGCCACATTGTGGTGTCTAGTGCATGAAATACTCCATGCCACACTGTGATGTCTAGTGCATGAAATACACCGTGCCACACTGTGATGTATTGCGCATGAACTACTCCATGCCACATTGTGGTATCTAGTGCACGAAATACTCCATGCCACATTGTGGTGTCTAGTGCATGAAAAACTCCATGCCACACTGTGATGTCTAGTGCATGAAATACTCCATGCCACATTGTTGTGTCTAGTGCATGCTGTACTCCACACCACACTGTGGTGTGCAGTGTAGGAAATACTCCATGCCAGACTGTGGTGTCTGGTGCATGAAATACTCCATGCCACAGTGTGGTGTCTAGAGCATAAAATACTACATGTCACACTGTGATGACTAGTGCATGAACTACTCCATGCCACATTGTGATGTCTAGTGCATGAAATACTACATGTCACACTGTGGTGTCTTGTGCATTAACTACTCCATGCCACACTGTGATGTCTAGTGCATGAAATACTCCATGCCACACTGTGATGTCTAGTGCATGAAATACACCGTGCCACACTGTGATGTCTAGTGCATGAAATACTCCATGCCACACTGTGATGTCTAGTGCACCGTGCCACACTGTGGAGTCTAGTGGAAGAACTACTCCATGACACACTGTAGTGTCTAGTGCATGAAATACTCCATGCCACACTGTGATGTCTAGTGCATGAAATACCCCATGCCACACTGTGATGTCTAGTGCACCGTGCCACAATGTGGTGTCTAGTGGAAGATCTACTCCATGACACACTGTAGTGTCTAGAGCATGAAATACTCCATGCCACACTGTGATGTCTAGTGCATGAAATACTCCATGCCACACTGTGATGTCTAGTGCATGAAATACTCCATGCCACATTGTGGTGTCTAGAGCATAAAATACTACATGTCACACTGTGATGACTAGTGCATGAACTACTCCATGCCACATTGTGATGTCTAGTGCATGAAATACTACATGTCACACTGTGGTGTCTTGTGCATTAACTACTCCATACCACATTGTGGTATCTAGTGCATGAAATACTCCATGCCACACTGTGATGTCTAGTGCATGAAATACTCCATGCCACACTGTTGTGTCTAGTGCATGAAATACTACATGTCACACTGTGATGACTAGTGCATAAACTACTCCATGCCACATTGTGGTGTCTAGTGCATGCTGTACTCAACATCACACTGTGGTGTCCAGTGTAGGAAATACTCCATGCCACATTGTGGTATCTAGTGCATGACATACTCCATGCCACATTGTGGTGTCTAGTGCATGAAATACTCCATGCCACACTGTGATGTCTAGTGCATGAAATACTCCATGCCACACTGTGATATCTAGTGCATGAAATACACCGTGTCACACTGTGATGTCTAGGGCATGAAATACCCCATGCCACACTGTGATGTCTAGTGGAAGATCTACTCCATGACACACTGTGATGTCTAACGCATGATATACTCCATGCCACACTGTGATGTCTAGTTCATGAAATACACCGTGCCACACTGTGATGTCTTGTGCATGAACTACTCCATGCCACATTGTGGTATCTAGTGCATGAAATACTCCATGCCACATTGTGGTGTCTAGTGCATGGAATACTCCATGCCACACTGTGATGTCTAGTGCATGAAATACACCGTGCCACACTCTGATGTCTAGTGCATGAACTACTCCATGCCACACTGTGATGTCTAGTGCACCGTGCCACATTGTGGTGTCTAGTGGAAGAACTACTCCATGCCACACTGTGATGTCTAGTGCATGAAATACTCCATGCCACACTGTGATGTCTAGTGCATGAAATACACCGTGCAACACTGTGATGTCTTGTGCATGAACTACTCCATGCCACATTGTGGTGTCTAGTGCATGAAATACTCCAGGCCACACTGTGGTGTCTAGTGCATGAAATACTGCATGCCACATTGTGGTGTCTAGTGCATGAAATACTCCATGCCACACTGTGATGTCTAGTGCATGAAATACACCGTGCCACACTGTGATGTATTGCGCATGAACTACTCCATGCCACATTGTGGTATCTAGTGCACGAAATACTCCATGCCACATTGTGGTGTCTAGTGCATGAAAAACTCCATGCCACACTGTGATGTCTAGTGCATGAAATACTCCATGCCACATTGTTGTGTCTAGTGCATGCTGTACTCCACACCACACTGTGGTGTGCAGTGTAGGAAATACTCCATGCCACACTGTGGTGTCTGGTGCATGAAATACTCCATGCCACAGTGTGGTGTCTAGAGCATAAAATACTACATGTCACACTGTGATGACTAGTGCATGAACTACTCCATGCCACATTGTGATGTCTAGTGCATGAAATACTACATGTCACACTGTGGTGTCTTGTGCATTAACTACTCCATGCCACACTGTGATGTCTAGTGCATGAACTACTCCATGCCACATTGTGGTATCTAGTGCACGAAATACTCCATGCCACATTGTGGTGTCTAGTGCATGAAAAACTCCATGCCACACTGTGATGTCTAGTGCATGAAATACTCCATGCCACATTGTTGTGTCTAGTGCATGCTGTACTCCACACCACACTGTGGTGTGCAGTGTAGGAAATACTCCATGCCAGATAGTGGTGTCTGGTGCATGAAATACTCCATGCCACAGTGTGGTGTCTAGAGCATAAAATACTACATGTCACACTGTGATGACTAGTGCATGAACTACTCCATGCCACATTGTGATGTCTAGTGCATGAAATACTACATGTCACACTGTGGTGTCTTGTGCATTAACTACTCCATGCCACACTGTGATGTCTAGTGCATGAAATACTCCATGCCACACTGTGATGTCTAGTGCATGAAATACACCGTGCCACACTGTGATGTCTAGTGCATGAAATACTCCATGCCACACTGTGATGTCTAGTGCACCGTGCCACACTGTGGAGTCTAGTGGAAGAACTACTCCATGACACACTGTAGTGTCTAGTGCATGAAATACTCCATGCCACACTGTGATGTCTAGTGCATGAAATACCCCATGCCACACTGTGATGTCTAGTGCACCGTGCCACAATGTGGTGTCTAGTGGAAGATCTACTCCATGACACACTGTAGTGTCTAGAGCATGAAATACTCCATGCCACACTGTGATGTCTAGTGCATGAAATACTCCATACCACACTGTGATGTCTAGTGCATGAAATACTCCATGCCACATTGTGGTGTCTAGAGCATAAAATACTACATGTCACACTGTGATGACTAGTGCATGAACTACTCCATGCCACATTGTGATGTCTAGTGCAGGAAATACTACATGTCACACTGTGGTGTCTTGTGCATTAACTACTCCATACCACATTGTGGTATCTAGTGCATGAAATACTCCATGCCACACTGTGATGTCTAGTGCATGAAATACTCCATGCCACACTGTTGTGTCTAGTGCATGAAATACTACATGTCACACTGTGATGACTAGTGCATAAACTACTCCATGCCACATTGTGGTGTCTAGTGCATGCTGTACTCAACATCACACTGTGGTGTCCAGTGTAGGAAATACTCCATGCCACATTGTGGTATCTAGTGCATGACATACTCCATGCCACATTGTGGTGTCTAGTGCATGAAATACTCCATGCCACACTGTGATGTCTAGTGCATGAAATACTCCATGCCACACTGTGATATCTAGTGCATGAAATACACCGTGTCATACTGTGATGTCTAGGGCATGAAATACCCCATGCCACACTGTGATGTCTAGTGGAAGATCTACTCCATGACACACTGTGATGTCTAACGCATGAAATACTCCATGCCACACTGTGATGTCTAGTTCATGAAATACACCGTGCCACACTGTGATGTCTTGTGCATGAACAACTCCATGCCACATTGTGGTATCTAGTGCATGAAATACTCCATGCCACATTGTGGTGTCTAGTGCATGGAATACTCCATGCCACACTGTGATGTCTAGTGCATGAAATACACCGTGCCACACTCTGATGTCTAGTGCATGAACTACTCCATGCCACACTGTGATGTCTAGTGCACCGTGCCACATTGTGGTGTCTAGTGGAAGAACTACTCCATGCCACACTGTGATGTCTAGTGCATGAAATACTCCATGCCACACTGTGATGTCTAGTGCATGAAATACACCGTGCAACACTGTGATGTCTTGTGCATGAACTACTCCATGCCACATTGTGGTGTCTAGTGCATGAAATACTCCAGGCCACACTGTGGTGTCTAGTGCATGAAATACTGCATGCCACATTGTGGTGTCTAGTGCATGAAATACTCCATGCCACACTGTGATGTCTAGTGCATGAAATACACCGTGCCACACTGTGATGTATTGCGCATGAACTACTCCATGCCACATTGTGGTATCTAGTGCACGAAATACTCCATGCCACATTGTGGTGTCTAGTGCATGAAAAACTCCATGCCACACTGTGATGTCTAGTGCATGAAATACTCCATGCCACATTGTTGTGTCTAGTGCATGCTGTACTCCACACCACACTGTGGTGTGCAGTGTAGGAAATACTCCATGCCACACTGTGGTGTCTGGTGCATGAAATACTCCATGCCACAGTGTGGTGTCTAGAGCATAAAATACTACATGTCACACTGTGATGACTAGTGCATGAACTACTCCATGCCACATTGTGATGTCTAGTGCATGAAATACTACATGTCACACTGTGGTGTCTTGTGCATTAACTACTCCATGCCACACTGTGATGTCTAGTGCATGAAATACTCCATGCCACACTGTGATGTCTAGTGCATGAAATACACCGTGCCACACTGTGATGTCTAGTGCATGAAATACTCCATGCCACACTGTGATGTCTAGTGCACCGTGCCACACTGTGGTGTCTAGTGGAAGAACTACTCCATGACACACTGTACTGTCTAGTGCATGAAATACTCCATGCCACACTGTGATGTCTAGTGCATGAAATACCCCATGCCACACTGTGATGTCTAGTGCACCGTGCCACAATGTGGTGTCTAGTGGAAGATCTACTCCATGACACACTGTAGTGTCTAGAGCATGAAATACTCCATGCCACACTGTGATGTCTAGTGCATGAAATACTCCATGCCACACTGTGATGTCTAGTGCATGAAATACTCCATGCCACATTGTGGTGTCTAGAGCATAAAATACTACATGTCACACTGTGATGACTAGTGCATGAACTACTCCATGCCACATTGTGATGTCTAGTGCATGAAATACTACATGTCACACTGTGGTGTCTTGTGCATTAACTACTCCATACCACATTGTGGTATCTAGTGCATGAAATACTCCATGCCACACTGTGATGTCTAGTGCATGAAATACTCCATGCCACACTGTGGTGTCTAGTGCATGAAATACTACATGTCACACTGTGATGACTAGTGCATAAACTACTCCATGCCACATTGTGGTGCTTAGTGCATGAAATACACCGTGCCACACTGTGATGTCTAGTGCATGAAATACACCATGCCACACTGTGATATCTAGTGCATGAAATACTCCATGCCACATTGTGGTGTCTAGTGCAAGAAATAATCCATGCCAAACTGTGATTGCTAGTGCATGAAATACACCATGCCACAATGTGATGTCTAGTGCATGAAATACACCGTGCCAAACTGTGATGTCTAGTGCATGAACTACTCCATGCCACATTGTGGTGTCTAGTGCATGAAATATTCCATGCCACATTGTGGTGTCTAGTGCATGAAATACTCCATGCCAAATTGTGATGTATAGTGCATGAAATACTCCATGCCAAACTGTGATGTCTAGTGCATGAACTACTCCATGCCACATTGTGGTGTCTAGTTCATGAAATACTCCATGCCACACTGTGATGTCTAGTGCATGAAATACCCCATGCCACATTGTGGTGTCTAGTGCATGAAATACCCCATGCCACACTGTGATGTCTAGTGCACCGTGCCACAATGTGGTGTCTAGTGGAAGATCTACTCCATGACACACTGTAGTGTCTAGAGCATGAAATACTCCATGCCACACTGTGATGTCTAGTGCATGAACTACTCCATGCCACACTGTGATGTCTAGTGCATGAAATACACCGTGCCACACTGTGATGTCTTGTGCATGAACTACTCCATACCACATTGTGTTATCTAGTGCATGAAATAATCCATGCCACATTGTGGTGTCTAGTGCATGAAATACTCCATGCCACACTGTGATGTCTAGTGCATGAAATACTCCATGGCACACTGTGATGTTTAGTGCATGAAATACTCCATGCCACACTGTGATGTCTAGTGCATGAAATACACAGTGCCACACTGTGATGTCTAGTGAATGACATACTCCATGCCACACTGTGATGTCTAGTGCATGAAATACACAGTGCCACACTGTGATGTCTAGTGCATGAAATACACCGTGCCACACTGTGATGTCTAGTGCATGAAATACTCCATGCCACACTGTGATGTCTAGTGCACCGTGCCACACTGTGGTGTCTAGTGGAAGAACTACTCCATGACACATTGTAGTGTCTAGTGCATGAAATACTCCATGCCGCACTGTGATGTCTAGTGCATGAAATACTCCATGCCACACTGTGATGTCTAGTGCATGAAATACACCGTGCCACTCTGTGATGTCTTGTGCATGAACAACTCCATGCCACATTGTAGTGTCTAGTGCATGATATACTCCATGCCACACTGTGATGTCTAGTGCATGAAATACTCCATGCCACACTGTGATGTCTAGTGCATGAAATACTCCATGCCACACTGTGGTGTCTAGTGCATGAAATACTACATGTCACACTGTGATGACTAGTGCATGAACTACTCCATGCCACATTGTGGTGCTTAGTGCATGAAATACTACATGTCACACTGTGGTGTCTAGTGCATGAACTACTCCATGCCACACTGTGGTGTCTAGTGCATGAAATACTCCATGCCACACTGTGATGTCTAGTGCACCGTGCCACACTGTGGTGTCTATTGGAAGAACTACTCCATGACACACTGTGGTGTCTAGTGCAGGACATACTCCATGTCACACTGTGATGTCTAATGGATGAAATAATCCATGCCACACTGTGATGTCAAGTGCATGAAATACACCGTGCCACACTGTGATGTCTAGTGCATGAAATACACCATGCCACACTGTGATATCTAGTGCATGAAATACTCCATGCAACATTGTGGTGTCTAGTGCAAGAAATACTCCATGCCAAACTGTGATGTCTAATGCATGAAATACACTTTGCCACACTGTGATGTCTAGTGCATGAAATACACCGTGCCACACTGTGATGTCTAGTGCATGAACTACTCCATGCCACATTGTGGTGTCTAGTGCATGAAATACTCCATGCCACATTGTGGTGTCTAGTGCATGAAATACTCCATGCCAAACTGTGATGTATAGTGCATGAAATACTCCATGCCACATTGTGGTGTCTAGTTATTGAAATACTCCATGCACACTGTGATCTCTAGTGCATGAAATACCCCAAGCCACATTGTGGTGTCTAGTGCATGAAGTACCCCATGCCACACTGTGATGTCTAGTGCACCGTGCCACAATGTGGTGTCTAGTGGAAGATCTACTCCATGACACACTGTAGTGTCTAGAGCATGAAATACTCCATGCCACACTGTGATGTCTAGTGCATGAACTACTCCATGCCACACTGTGATGTCTAGTGCATGAAATACACCGTGCCACACTGTGATGTCTTGTGCATGAACTACTCCATACCACATTGTGGTATCTAGTGCATGAAATACTCCATGCCATATTGTGGTGTCTAGTGCATGAAATATTCCATGCCACACTGTGGTGTCTAGTGCATGAAATACTCCATGGCACACTGTGATGTCTAGTGCTTGAAATACACAGTGCCACACTGTGATGTCTAGTGCATGACATACTCCATGCCACACTGTGATGTCTAGTGCATGAAATACTCCATGCCACACTGTGATGTCTAGTGCATGAAATACACCGTGCCACACTGTGATGTCTAGTGCATGAAATACTCCATGCCACACTGTGATGTCTAGTGCACCGTGCCACAGAGTAGTGTCTAGTGCATGAAATACTCCATGCCACACTGTGATGTCTAGTGCATGAAATACTCCATGCCACACTGTGATGTCTAGTGCATGAAATACACCGTGCCACTCTGTGATGTCTTGTGCATGAACAACTCCATGCCACACTGTGATGTCTAGTGCATGAAATACACCGTGGCACACTGTGATGTCTTGTGCATGAACTACTCCATGCCACATTGTGGTATCTAGTGCATGAAATACTCCATACCACATTGTGGTGTCTAGTGCATGAAATACTCCATGCCACACTGTGATGTCTAGTGCATGAAATACTCCATGCCACACTGTGATGTCTAGTGCATAAAATACACCGTGCCACACTGTGATGTCTAGTGCATGAACTACTCCATGCCACATGTTGGTGTCTAGTGCATGCTGTACTCCAAACCTCACTGTGGTGTCCAGTGTAGGAAATACTCCATGCCACACTGTGGTGTCTAGTGCAGGAAATACTCCATGCCACACTGTGATGTCTAGTGCATGAAATACTCCATGCCACACTGTGGTGTCTAGTGCATGAAATACTACATGTCACACTGTGATGACTAGTGCATGAACTACTCCATGCCACACTGTGGTGTCTAGTGCATGAAATTCTCCATGCCACACTCTGATGTCTAGTGCACCGTGCCACACTGTGGTGTCTATTGGAAGAACTACTCCATGACACACTGTGGTGTCTAGTGCATGAAATACTCCATGCCACACTGTGATGTCTAATGCATGAAATACTCCATGCCACACTGTGATGTCAAGTGCATGAAATACACCGTGCCACACTGTGATGTCTAGTGCATGAAATACACCATGCCACACTGTGATATCTAGTGCATGAAATACTCCATGCCACATTGTGGTGTCTAGTGCAAGAAATACTCCATGCCAAACTGTGATTTCTAGTGCATGAAATACACCATGCCACACTGTGATGTCTAGTGCATGAAATACTCCATGCCACACTGTGGTGTCTAGTGCATGAAATACTACATGTCACACTGTGATGACTAGTGCATGAACTACTCCATGCCACACTGTGGTGTCTAGTGCATGAAATTCTCCATGCCACACTCTGATGTCTAGTGCACTGTGCCACACTGTGGTGTCTATTGGAAGAACTACTCCATGACACACTGTAGTGTCTAGTGCATGAAATACTCCATGCCACATTGTGATGTCTAGTGCATGAAATACTCCATGCCAAACTGTGATGTATAGTGCATGAAATACTACATGCCAAACTGTGATGTCTAGTGCATGAACTACTCCATGCCACATTGTGGTGTCTAGTTCATGAAATACTCCATGCCACAATGTGATGTCTAGTGCATGAAATACCCCATGCCACATTGTGGTGTCTAGTGCATGAAATACTCCCTGCCAAACTGTGATGTATAGTGCATGAAATACTCCATGCCAAACTGTGTTGTCTAGTGCATGAAATACACCATGCCACACTGTGATGTCTAGTGCATGAAATACACCGTGCCACACTGTGAGATCTAGTGCATGATCTACTCCATGCCACACTGTGGTATCCAGTGTAGGAAATACTCCATGCCAAACTGTGGTGTCTAGTGCATGAAATACTACATGTCACACTGTGATGACTAGTGCATGAACTACTCCATGCCACATTGTGGTGCTTAGTGCATGAAATACTACATGTCACACTGTGGTGTCTAGTGCATGAACAACTCCATGCCACACAGTGGTGTCTAGTGCATGAAATACTCCATGCCACACTGTGATGTCTAGTGCACCGTGCCACACTGTGGTGTCTATTGGAAGAACTACTCCATTACACACTGTGGTGTCTAGTGCATGACATACTCCATGTCACACTGTGATGTCTAATGGATGAAATACTCCATGCCACACTGTGATGTCAAGTGCATGAAATACACCGTGCCACACTGTGATGTCTAGTGCATGAAATACACCATGCCACACTGTGATATCTAGTGCATGAAATACTCCATGCAACATTGTGGTGTCTATTGCAAGAAATACTCCATGCCAAACTGTGATGTCTAATTCATGAAATACACCATGCCACACTGTGATGTCTAGTGCATGAAATACACCGTGCCACACTGTGATGTCTAGTGCATGAACTACTCCATGCCTCATTGTGGTGTCTAGTGCATGAAATACTCCATGCCACATTGTGGTGTCTAGTGCATGAAATACTCCATGCCAAACTGTGATGAATAGTGCATGAAATACTCCATGCCAAACTGTGATGTCTAGTGCATGAACTACTCCATGCCACATTGTGGTGTCTAGTTCATGAAATACTCCATGCCACACTGTGATGTCTAGTGCATGAAATACCCCATGCCACATTGTGGTGTCTAGTGCATGAAATACCCCATGCCACACTGTGATGTCTAGTGCACCGTGCCACAACGTGGTGTCTAGTGGAAGATCTACTCCATGACACACTGTAGTGTCTAGAGCATGAAATACTCCATGCCACACTGTGATGTCTAGTGCATGAACTACTCCATGCCACACTGTGATGTCTACTGCATGAAATACACCGTGCCACACTGTGATGTCTTGTGCATGAACTACTCCATACCACATTGTGGTATCTAGTGCATGAAATACTCCATGCCATATTGTGGTGTCTAGTGCATGAAATACTCCATGCCACACTGTGGTGTCTAGTGCATGAAATACTCCATGGCACACTGTGATGTCTAGTGCATGAAATACTCCATGCCACACTGTGATGTCTAGTGCATGAAATACACAGTGCCACACTGTGATGTCTAGTGCATGACATACTCCATGCCACACTGTGATGTCTAGTGCATGAAATACTCCATGCCACACTGTGATGTCTAGTGCACAGTGCCACACTGTGGTGTCTAGTGGAAGAACTACTCCATGACACACTGTAGTGTCTAGTGCATGAAATACTTCATGCCACACTGTGATGTCTAGTGCATGAAATACTCCATGCCACACTGTGATGTCTAGTGCATGAAATACACCGTGCCACTCTGTGATGTCTTGTGCATGAACAACTCCATGCCACATTGTGGTATCTAGTGCATGAAATACTCCATGCCACATAGGGATGTCTAGTGCATGAAACACTCCATGCCACACTGTGATGTCTAGTGCATGAAATACACCGTGGCACACTGTGATGTCTTGTGCATGAACTACTCCATGCCACATTGTGGTATCTAGTGCATGAAATACTCCATACCACATTGTGGTGTCTAGTGCATGAAATACTCCATGCCACACTGTGATGTCTAGTGCATGAAATACTCCATGCCACACTTTGATGTCTAGTGCATGAAATACACCGTGCCACACTGTGATGTCTAGTGCATGAACTACTCCATGCCACATTGTGGTGTCTAGTGCATGCTGTACTCCACACCACACTGTGGTGTCCAGTGTAGGAAATACTCCATGCCACACTGTGGTGTCTAGTGCATGAAATACTCCATGCCACACTGTGGTGTCTAGTGCATGAAATACTACATGTCACACTGTGATGACTAGTGCATGAACTACTCCATGCCTCACTGTGATGTCTAGTGCACCGTGCCACACTGTGATGTCTATTGGAAGAACTACTCCATGACACACTGTGGTGTCTAGTGCATGAAATACTCCATGCCACACTGTGATGTCTAGTGCATGAAATACTCCATGCCACACTGTAATGTCTAGTGCATGAAATACACCGTGCCACTCTGTGATGTCTTGTGCATGAACTACTCCATGCCACATTGTGGTATCTAGTGCATGAAATACTCCATACCACATTGTGGTGTCTAGTGCATGAAATACTCCATGCCACACTGTGATGTCTAATGCATGAAATACTCCATGCCACACTGTGATGTCAAGTGCATGAAATAAACCGTGCCACACTGTGATGTCTAGTGCATGAAATACACCATGCCACACTGTGATATCTAGTGCATGAAATACTCCATGCCACAATGTGGTGTCTAGTGCAAGAAATACTCCATGCCAAACTGTGATTTCTAGTGCATGAAATACACCATGCCACACTGTGATGTCTAGTGCATGAAATACACCGTGCCACACTGTGATGTCTAGTGCATGAACTACTCCATGCCACATTGTGGTGTCTAGTGCATGAAATACTCCATGCCAAACTGTGATGTATAGTGCATGAAATACTCCATGCCAAACTGTGATGTCTAGTGCATGAAATACACCATGCCACACTGTGATGTCTAGTGCATGAAATACACCGTGCCACACTGTGAGGTCTAGTGCATGATCTACTCCATGCCACACTGTGGTGTCCAGTGTAGGAAATACTCCATGCCAAACTGTGGTGTCTAGTGCATGAAATACTCCATGCCACATTGTGGTGTCTAGTGCATGCTGTACTCCACACCACACTATGGTGTCCAGTGTAGGATATACTCCATGCCACACTGTGGTGTCTAGTGCATGCTGTACTCCACACCACACTATGGTGTCCAGTGTAGGATATACTCCATGCCACACTGTGGTGTCTAGTGCATGAAATACTCCATGCCACACTGTGATGTCTAGTGCATGAAATACTCCATGCCACATTGTGGTGTCTAGTGCATGAAATATTACATGTCACACTGTGATATCTAGTGCATGAACTACACCATGCCACACTGTTGTATCTAGTGCATGAAATACTCCATGCCACACTGTGATGTCTAGTGCATGAAATACTCCATGCCACATTGTGGTGTCTAGTGCATGAAATACACCATGCCACACTGTGATGTCTAGTGCATGAAATACGCCATGCCACATTGTGATGTCTAGTGCATGCTGTACTCCACACCACACTGTGGTGTCCAGTGTAGGAAATACTCCATGCCACACTGTGGTGTCTAGTGCATGAATACTCCATGCCACACTGTGGTTTCTAGTGCATGAAATACTCCATGCCACATTGTGGTGTCTATTGCATGCTGTACTCCACACCACACTGTGGTGTCCAGTGTAGGAAATACTCCATGCCACATTGTGGTGTCTAGTGCATGAAATATTACATGTCACACTGTGATATCTAGTGCATGAACTACACCATGCCACACTGTGGTATCTAGTGCATGAAATACTCCATGCCACACTGTGATGTCTAGTGCATGAAATACTCCATGCCACATTGTGGTGTCTAGTGCATGAAATACCCCATGCCAAACTGTGATGTCTAGTGCATGAAATACACCATGCCACACTGTGATGTCTAGTGCATGAAATACGCCATGCCACACTGTGATGTCTAGTGCATGCTGTACTCCACACCACACTGTGGTGTCCAGTGTAGGAAATACTCCATGCCACACTGTGGTGTCTAGTGCATGAATACTCCATGCCACACTGTGGTTTCTAGTGCATGAAATACTCCATGCCACATTGTGTTGTCTATTGCATGCTGTACTCCACACCACACTGTGGTGTCCAGTGTAGGAAATAATCCATGCCACACTGTGGTGTCTAGTGCATGAAATACTCCATGCCACATTGTGGTGTCTAGTGCATGAAATACACCGTGCCACACTGTGATGTCTAGTGCATGAAATACACCATGCCACACTGTGATATCTAGTGCATGAAATACTCCATGCCACATTGTGGTGTCTAGTGCAAGAAATACTCCATGCCAAACTGTGATTTCTAGTGCATGAAATACACCATGCCACACTGTGATGTCTAGTGCATGAAATACACCGTGCCACACTGTGATGTCTAGTGCATGAACTACTCCATGCCACATTGTGGTGTCTAGTGCATGAAATACTCCATGCCACATTGTGATGTCTAGTGCATGAAATACTCCTTGCCAAACTGTGATGTATAGTGCATGAAATACTCCATGCCAAACTGTGATGTCTAGTGCATGAACTACTCCATGCCACATTGTGGTGTCTAGTTCATGAAATACTCCATGCCACACTGTGATGTCTAGTGCATGAAATACCCCATGCCACATTGTGGTGTCTAGTGCATGAAATACTCCATGCCAAACTGTGATGTATAGTGCATGAAATACTCCATGCCAAACTGTGTTGTCTAGTGCATGAAATACACCATGCCACACTGTGATGTCTAGTGCATGAAATACACCGTGCCACTCTGTGAGGTCTAGTGCATGATCTACTCCATGCCACACTGTGGTGTCCAGTGTAGGAAATACTCCATGCCAAACTGTGGTGTCTAGTGCATGAAATACTCCATGCCACATTGTGGTGTCTAGTGCATGCTGTACTCCACACCACACTATGGTGTCCAGTGTAGGATATACTCCATGCCACACTGTGGTGTCTAGTGCATGCTGTACTCCACACCACACTATGGTGTCCAGTGTAGGATATACTCCATGCCACACTGTGGTGTCTAGTGCATGAAATACTCCATGCCACACTGTGATGTCTAGTGCATGAAATACTCCATGCCACATTGTGGTGTCTAGTGCATGAAATATTACATGTCACACTGTGATATCTAGTGCATGAACTACACCATGCCACACTGTGGTATCTAGTGCATGAAATACTCCATGCCACACTGTGATGTCTAGTGCATGAAATACTCCATGCCACATTGTGGTGTCTAGTGCATGAAATACCCCATGCCAAACTGTGATGTCTAGTGCATGAAATACACCATGCCACACTGTGATGTCTAGTGCATGAAATACGCCATGCCACATTGTGATGTCTAGTGCATGCTGTACTCCACACCACACTGTGGTGTCCAGTGTAGGAAATACTCCATGCCACACTGTGGTGTCTAGTGCATGAATACTCCATGCCACACTGTGGTTTCTAGTGCATGAAATACTCCATGCCACATTGTGGTGTCTATTGCATGCTGTACTCCACACCACACTGTGGTGTCCAGTGTAGGAAATACTCCATGCCACATTGTGGTGTCTAGTGCATGAAATATTACATGTCACACTGTGATATCTAGTGCATGAACTACACCATGCCACACTGTGGTATCTAGTGCATGAAATACTCCATGCCACACTGTGATGTCTAGTGCATGAATTACTCCATGCCACATTGTGGTGTCTAGTGCATGAAATACCCCATGCCAAACTGTGATGTCTAGTGCATGAAATACACCATGCCACACTGTGGTTTCTAGTGCATGAAATACTCCATGCCACATTGTGGTGTCTATTGCATGCTGTACTCCACACCACACTGTGGTGTCCAGTGTAGGAAATAATCCATGCCACACTGTGGTGTCTAGTGCATGAAATACTCCATGCCACATTGTGGTGTCTAGTGCATGAAATACTACATGTCACACTGTGATGTCTAGTGCATGAAATACTCCATGCCACACTGTGATGTCTAGTGCCCCGTGCCACACTGTGGTGTCTAGTGGAAGAACTACTCCATGACACACTGTGGTGTCTATTGCATGTAATACTCCATGCCACACTGTGATGTCTAATGCATGAAATACTCCATGCCACACTGTGATGTCTACTGCATGAAATACACCGTGACACACTGTGATGTCTAGTGCATGAACTACTCCATGCCACATTGTATTGTCTAGTGCATGAAATACTCCATGCCAAACTGTGATGTCTAATGCATGAAATACTCCATGCCACACTGTGGTGTCTAGTGCATGAAATACTCCATGCCACATTGTGGTGTCTAGTGCATGAAATACTCCATGCCACTCTGTGATGTCTAGTGCATGAAATACACCATGCCACTCTGTGATGTCTAGTGCATGAAATACTCCATGTCACACTGTAGTGTCTAGTGCATGAAATACTCCATGCCACACTGTGGTGTCTAGTGCATGAAATACACCATGCCACTCTGTGATGTCTAGTGCATGAAATACACCATGCCACTCTGTGATGTCTAGTGCATGAAATACTCCATGTCACACTGTGGTGTCTAGTGCATGAAATACTCCATGTCACACTGTGGTGTCTAGTGCATGAAATACTCCATGCCAAACTGTGATGTCTAGTGCATGAAATAAACCATGCCACTCTGTGATGTCTAGTGCATGAAATACTCCATGTCACACTGTGGTGTCTAGTGCATGAAATACTCCATGCCACACTGTGGTGTCTAATGCATGCTGTACTCCATGCCACACTGTGGTGTCTAGTGTATGCTGTACTCCATACCACACTGTGGCGTATTGTGCATGCTGTACTCCATACCACAATGTGGTGTCTAGTGCATATTGTACTCCATGCCACACTGTGGTGTCTAGTGCATGCTGTACTCCACACCACACTATGGTGTCCAGTGTAGGATATACTCCATGCCACACTGTGGTGTCTAGTGCATGCTGTACTCCACACCACACTATGGTGTCCAGTGTAGGATATACTCCATGCCACACTGTGGTGTCTAGTGCATGAAATACTCCATGCCACACTGTGATGTCTAGTGCATGAAATACTCCATGCCACATTGTGGTGTCTAGTGCATGAAATATTACATGTCACACTGTGATATCTAGTGCATGAACTACACCATGCCACACTGTGGTATCTGGTGCATGAAATACTCCATGCCACACTGTGATGTCTAGTGCATGAAATACTCCATGCCACATTGTGGTGTCTAGTGCATGAAATACCCCATGCCAAACTGTGATGTCTAGTGCATGAAATACACCATGCCACACTGTGATGTCTAGTGCATGAAATACGCCATGCCACATTGTGATGTCTAGTGCATGCTGTACTCCACACCACACTTTGGTGTCCAGTGTAGGAAATACTCCATGCCACACTGTGGTGTCTAGTGCATGAATACTCCATGCCACACTGTGGTTTCTAGTGCATGAAATACTCCATGCCACATTGTGGTGTCTATTGCATGCTGTACTCCACACCACACTGTGGTGTCCAGTGTTGGAAATACTCCATGCCACATTGTGGTGTCTAGTGCATGAAATATTACATGTCACACTGTGATATCTAGTGCATGACCTACACCATGCCACACTGTGGTATCTAGTGCATGAAATACTCCATGCCACACTGTGATGTCTAGTGCATGAATTACTCCATGCCACATTGTGGTGTCTAGTGCATGAAATACCCCATGCCAAACTGTGATGTCTAGTGCATGAAATACACCATGCCACACTGTGATGTCTAGTGCATGACATACGCCATGCCACACTGTGATGTCTAGTGCATGCTGTACTCCAAACCACACTGTGGTGTCCAGTTTAGGAAATACTCCATGCCACACTGTGGTGTCTAGTGCATGAATACTCCATGCCACACTGTGGTTTCTAGTGCATGAAATACTCCATGCCACATTGTGGTGTCTATTGCATGCTGTACTCCACACCACACTGTGGTGTCCAGTGTAGGAAATAATCCATGCCACACTGTGGTGTCTAGTGCATGAAATACTCCATGCCACATTGTGGTGTCTAGTGCATGAAATACTACACGTCACACTGTGATGTCTAGTGCATGAAATACTCCATGCCACACTGTGATGTCTAGTGCCCCGTGCCACACTGTGGTGTCTAGTGGAAGAACTACTCCATGACACACTGTGGTGTCTATTGCATGTAATACTCCATGCCACACTGTGATGTCTAATGCATGAAATACTCCATGCCACACTGTGATGTCTACTGCATGAAATACACCGTGACACACTGTGATGTCTAGTGCATGAACTACTCCATGCCACATTGTATTGTCTAGTGCATGAAATACTCCATGCCACACTGTGATGTCTAGTGCATGAAATATACCATGCCACACTGTGATGTCTAGTGCATGAAATACTCCCTGCCACATTGTGGTGTCTAGTGCATGAAATACTCCATGCCAAACTGTGATGTCTAATGCATGAAATACACCATGCCACTCTGTGATGTCTATTGCATGAAATACTCCATGCCACACTGTGGTGTCTAGTGCATGAAATACTCCATGCCACATTGTGGTGTCTAGTGCATGAAATACTCCATGCCACTCTGTGATGTCTAGTGCATGAAATACACCATGCCACTCTGTGATGTCTAGTGCATGAAATACTCCATGTCACACTGTGGTGTCTAGTGCATGAAATACTCCATGCCACACTGTGGTGTCTAGTGCATGAAATACACCATGCCACTCTGTGATGTCTAGTGCATGAAATACACCATGCCACTCTGTGATGTCTAGTGCATGAAATACTCCATGTCACACTGTGGTGTCTAGTGCATGAAATACTCCATGTCACACTGTGGTGTCTAGTGCATGAAATACTCCATGCCAAACTGTGATGTCTAGTGCATGAAATACACCATGCCACAATGTGGTGTCTAGTGCATATTGTACTCCATGCCACACTGTGGTGTCTAGTGCATGAAATACTCCATGTCACACTGTGGTGTCTAGTGCATGCTGTACTCCATACCACACTGATGTGTCTAGTGCATGCAATACTCCATGCCACACTGTGGTGTCTAGTGGATGAAATACACCATGCCACACTGTCGTGTCTAGTGCATGCATAGCCGTATGTAAGGCTATGACTATTCTCTATTGATTGAATAAAGTTAATAACATGTTGCTTTACTTAATAAATCTGTATAGACACATGCATTTTTAATTTACGCTAATGTATTTTGTAAGGACACAAACTGTATGAAATATTTTGGTAAATTATGTAAGAATAAGTAATCCGATTTTGAATATTATTACATATATATAAAGCCAGTAACATGCCATTGAATATGAAATAATAATAAAAAACATATTCAAATTTGCAAAGCAATCGGTGTAGGGCGGGTGGAGCGGTGGGAGCACCATGATTTCGTTGTACGCAACGCTGATTTGACCGTATAAGTCAGACATTGTAACAATTAATTATATAAAAGTCATTATCCGATTTTAAGTATTGTTGCATTTCTATTATTGATGAAATGTTCGTGACATCGTTTGTTCGTAAGGTCATGTTGGAATCGGCAATGTGAATTTACAATTTAATTATTTGAATCAATTATTTATCTTTATTAAGACAATATCGTGGAATATACTGTTATTAACTTGTCCTGTCTTAATCAGAATGATGTGGAATTAAAAATATACAGTCACACTGTGTTTATTTTATGCATGTGAGTATATAGAGTGTTGGTATAGCTTCACAACATTACGTAGTATTGCAGATCATATAAATGGACACTGGTCTAATACACATGGCGAACTATTGCCACAATGAGAACGGATTCAGCAGTCTGTGTGTTGCACAAGGAAAGAGACTGGGTCATTTCCGTCATCTTCAAATACATGTAGACATCCAGAAGGGACACGTACATCACTTGTCCCTCACAACTGTAGGTTGTAATCACACTGCGGAAGATGATGTGTTCATGTGAGGAAAGTATATCGCTGGCTTTTGGAAGGTCCATGGTTCTACCGGTGTGCATCTTGTGTCTGAAATACTGTTCGGATGATATTAATCACTCTTGTTGGAGCGGATGACAGAATATGTGTGGTCATTCGTGTCGGAGGAAACTGGAGTACCCTGAGAAAACCCACCTGTCTGATCTGGTGACCACCGTACCATCTCACATACTTCCAAGTGTGAGGATGATCGAACTCGGGTTGCATTTGTGAGAAGCGAGCACAATAACCACTGCGCTAATCGCGAGCACATTAACCACTGCGCTAATCGGACAGCCACAACTATATATATGAGGTTACTTATAAACAAGTAAATAATAATGTGTGATTAAATATCCGTAAAACACACACACATTGTCATTTGTGGGCAGTTATATCGCTTTAAAGCACAATTGACAATAAATTATACAATATATTATACAATCAATCGTATATCGTATTTCGTAGTATGCACATGATACCGACCGATGTATTATTTGTAGCATGCGTGCAGAACGCAATTGTTTAAAACATGTTTGTATAGTAGTGTTTACTCTTGTCTAGGATATATTCAAGTAGTAGTTCTCTTCCACAGATAGAGTTGGCATGCTACCACATGACACTAGGTTTTGATGACGAATGTTAATGAATCATGTGATTTTAGCGAATGTCCTACATTTCTTTGATTAGCTTTAGCATAATTTAGACAATTGTTATACAAGCTTGGTGAACATGGTCTTACTGATAGTTTGTGTCATTGGCAGCCGGTTGCATAGCTACGCCCCTGTACCTCTGCCATAGACAGCTACGCGGTCAATTCGTATCCTGGTCATACGTCCAGTACCCCTGGACGTTGTACAATCAACTTCCATTTGTAACACTTTAAGTGATGCAAATATCATTCAAAGATGTATGACTTGCACTGGCACAGTCATAGTTGACTGGTACTCTATATATGACTGAAATAATTATATTCTTACGTTGCGCATTGAAATGCAGTTGTTGGGCAGACATCCACACTATTTGTTCAAATCTGCCCCCATATCATTGCAATGTCCACACCTGCACCAATAGTGTGTACTAACAGGTGGTTGTAAAGGTCGTGGTTATGGTGATGGAGATTGAATACCAGATTCTGCAACTTCTCAACACTCATATGCTCAATGAAAATGTAAATGCAATGAATTTTCTATGAGGTACATAAATAAACAGCCAGAATCCCATTAAGAACAAAATACAGTATCTTATTAAAACATTTTAAACAAATACATCCTTCTCTGTTTTCTAATGTGACTTTATTGTGATGGTGCGTCACTTACTGTATATGTGACGTGACCCTGTGTGACGTCCATGATTCAGTGATGAACACTTTTTATACTATTGAGACCCAACCGAATGAGCAAATGTATCTCTAAAATGACTACATCTCGCGCGCAATACTGTATTATAATGGCCATGTATGTCTGCACAGCAAACATCATCAAAGGTATTGCCAAAACAACAAAAAGCTATGTTGCTACTGATGTTTTGATGGTTTAGATTTCAAGATATGTTAGTTATAAGACATAAAGCTGGAATGTGTGTTTAATTGTGTGACACCCATGGCAGAGCGCCATATTTGGAATAGAAGGCCTGAAGGTTACCAGGATCGATACTCGGTCACGGAACAAATGTAGTGTCATTGAGCAAGGCTCCTCATACACATTGCTTAGTACTGGTCAACCGCTTATGTCGATCAAGCTTACCCAGGACAACAGGTCTAGGTCCCGCAAGGGTTTTCTTCGACATAAATGGAACATTCATAATTACCTCTTCCTATACTTCTACTCCTAGAATTTCCTATCTGCCACCCCTATCACAACCCCTCTGCACGTTTACCTCACTGTCAAGCTCTTGTCCGTCTTACACATAATACATGTTCATTATTATATATGGTTGCAACAATAGACGACATGTAATATATGTATATACTAAGTCTTGTACAATTTTCATGTAGTTGCATTTAGAATGAGTGGCAGAAAATCATCATTGATTGCCACTGAATTAGATTTATTGCAATTCTGTTCTTTCTAATTCTTCCTTTAAAATTTAAGCGTTCACAATTGTATAAGTTTATAGACTACGTCGTATATATTCAATGTAGTTTGTGCCAGCTGTTGTCAACTCGGTACCGGGCAACACACAGATCTCGCCTGTGGTCGCCTCAGTAATATTATAGTGGTAAACCATGTATGAATCCCGGGCAAGTGCGACATTTTCCGAAACAAACCAAATTGTATGTATATATGTTCCATTAATGTCAAACCCCTTGGGGGCCTATTCATGTTGTCCTGGTTAAACAGTACTAAGCCATGTGTGTAAGGTGTCTTGCTCAATGACACCCGGGACCGTTCAATTCCAAATGCGATGCTGGCCCACGGACGCGTCACGCCAATTTGTAGTTCAGCAAAGCTTAGTATCTATTTGTATTAAATTATTCTGTGTTTTGAATAAGTGCCAGTTTGTCCCCATCACCACCTCAGAACCACGGTGGCTGTGACATTATGTGCACAATTTCAAAATTACATGGTGTTGTATTGTATTACGAATGTGGAACCGAGGGCGAATTGACTTAAACAGTTGTGAAAGGAAATAAAAAACAGGATATGTAAGCAAACCCTCCACCCCCCCCCCGAAACTATTAATTAATAATGATTATCCTGATACCTGATGCTCAAATTCTGCAAAACAATCGTGAGAAACGATATATTTTCTTTATAATGACTTATGAAAATTATGTTAAAAATATCCCATGTGCCCCCCAATGACAACTTCTGAAATTGTTTGACATTAATTTAACACTTATTCGGCATATGAAACAGTTTGCACGGTTTCCAATTAAAACACAATCACATTTACATCATTTGAGATACATTGTAATAATAATTGAGGACGTTTCAACTTACTGTAATCGTTCATACTTCAATCTTGCTGGAATATTGACAGCAAGAGTAGTAAATCCATCTCTTTGCTTGTAAACAAATGGGCGCCATTTTGAATACGATTTATAGTAACTCATTTGCATATAAGGTAATATAAAGTAGGTCACGTGCGTGGGCGTTTATTTTTAGTATAGAGCCTATTGATGACGTATCGCGCAACTACCGAGCTCTGTGTACGAAGGCGTATGTCCATATCGGACGATCTAGTAACAAGTCTCTACGCGGCGTCCATTTTGGATGACCTCATGATAAAGTTATGTACGCACTCTGGGCTTATCAGATAATGTACATCTTATAATTCTGTTTCACACATAATGTGACATATGTACGCTAAATGACCATTACATATCCAGAGCGTTAACATTGCTATTGTCACATAAAAATGTTCTTCGAAGACACTAGAGTACGTCTTCAGTAAGAATAATCAGTACCTGGTGGCCCCGCCACGTACCTGGATGACACTCTCCACCCTAGGTCTCATGCTTCCAGTCAAACGTCGGATCTGTTCTCGGGTCAATAACATCCATTCACCATGCAGAGCTGCTTCCAACTGGTCTAAAGTCTGTACTGGGGGGTTCCGTACCTACATTCTCCGCCCACACATGGATTCAGATCTGGGCTTACCGCTGGCCAGGGTAGAGTTGTCACTGCATTGGCCGCCATGAAATCCACTACGGCACGTGCAATGTGAGGCCTGGCGCTGTCTTCCATGTACTGAGGTCGTGTAGCAAGTGGGTGGTTGTCGTGGGACAACTACTGGCTGTAGGACGTCACGGATGTACTGAGCTCCGGTTACGTTCCCCCTGATGGTGACCAAATCCAGCTTGCAATCATGGGACATGCATCGCTAAACCATAACAGAGCCACCTCCGTACGACAGGAAGTCGTGATATCGCAGTGGATGCGCGTTCGCTTCAGGCGCGAAAGGTCCGGAGTTCGAGCCCCGCTGGAGCCGTTACGATTGTGCCCTTAGGCAAGGCATTTGAATTCCACGGTGCCTCTTCTCTCTCCCTCGTGGAGATGAATTCCATCAGGAACGAGGTCTCGAGAATGATTTATATGAGTTGGAATAACTTGTTTCGCGATCGAGCTAAAATAAATTTGTATTAAAAAAAACCGGATGAAGTTAAGCAAAGCGGGAAACGAACTGAACTGACAAAAACGTTCTTTTACGACATCGGTATACCGGGATACACTGATCGGTACAGTAACAGAGTGAAAGTGGTGTATAAGAAAACGAAGCTCCTACACTACGTTATTACTACATACCCTATTGCACCGAACAATGAGAGCTATAAATAGACACCAATGGGAACGAACCGCTCTATAAATAGCGATCGCATACGTTTCTATAAATATCGACTACGAACCGATCCATAAATAGCGATTACGTACGCTTCTATAAATAGCGACCAATTAGAAGGGACTTAAATCTATAAAAGACGGCGTAACTTTAGTTAGTGTCATTAGAGTTTCTACGCTCGAACAACCAACATGACTAGATGCGAACTAAGCCTTGGCAACGGTTGTTACGTGAGGGTGAACGAATGGAAAGGGGAGCTTAGAGTCGACTTACGAGAATGGCGAGACGACAAACCGACGAAAAAGGGCATTAGTTTAACCTTGATGCGATGGAAGAACTTGGTTGATCAGCTAGAGTTTGTGGACAAGGTCTTAGAGAACAGAGAAGCGTTTGAAACGCATTTGGGCGGAAACGTAAACCTTACCGTGAAGGAGGGGAACGTGTGCGTGGATATCAGAAAGTACTGGAAGCCCGAGACGGAGGTGGTACCTACAAAAGAGGGGCTATGTTTAAGGCCCTTTGAATATAAACGATTGAAGGAACTGATACCCGAGATTGGAAAGGCGTTACCCGAATTGGACGCTGTGGTACCGTGCGCCCTAATGAGCGATCACATGAACCAATTAGGAGCGGCACAGTGTCCGGAATGTAACCCGAATGGCTTTGTAAACTGGTTCTAAAAATAATCACCAATCGCAAACGTTGAAGTTGTATATAGTTGGGCCGATAACACCGCACTTCCGAAGTCAGTGGCTAACCATCAACATGAACATTATCGATCAGAGCGATTCAACAAAAGTGTCTCAGTTTTCCGTGTCTGAGATGATGTTTTACGAAGATCGACTACAGAGTTTTGAACACTGGTCGAAACAGATCGAACCGAATAAAATGTATTTGGCTAATGCGAGCTTCTATTATACCAGAAGCGCGGATAAAGTTACCTGTTTCTCTTGCGGTGTGAAGGTGATGTCGTGGGAGCCCTCGGATCAGCCGTGGGAAGAACACGAAAAATGGTCTCCGGCGTGTATATACTTGAACATGACTGGCTACAAAAATGGAGATACCGGCTCGTTCGCTCCCGGATTTATCCCGGCCAGTAAGAACGCACCAGTTACATTTGGACACAATACTGGATTTAGTTTCGGTACACAGGCTTCCTCACTCGGCCATGGAGCGTTTGAGTTAGATGGACAGCAAACTAACAAAACTTCATCATTCGGACCAAACAGTGTTACTGGAGCTAATTTGTTTGTTAGACGTTAGATATGTTTGGACTCGTGTGCGTGACAATATCTTTAATTAATGACTTGGAATGGTGGTTTAGATATAGACAGTTGAGGAGAGAAGCCGCGGAGGGCGCGGATAGACTTATCGAAATATTAGAAATATATGTAGAACCATTGTATGCCACTGCGTTATAAAATAATGTACATATAATAAAAATGTAAATTTACGCGCACCTTTGTTGTATTTGTAGGAATATTATATATATTGTATACAAATTATAGATTGTGGACGTCCAAATGTCCATATTATACCGAGATTCTGAATACTTTAGAAGCTACCGTTCCCATCTTAGGTCGCTAAAGATACAAACATAATATTTACTTTGCGCGTTACATACGGTTTCATAGGAGATGCCGTTTGAAGCAATTGTGAACGGACGGACTCAAGGACGCCCGATAACCCTGTTATACTAAAAGCTCCCCTTGAGCATAGCTCGGGTGAGCTAATAATACGGCTATATACGCATTACCCGCTAGAGGGTCTAAGCTATAATTCTATATTACGAAGATGTATATACCCTGTCTGCGGTCGGCTATTTATAGTAAACGTCATCGTTTATTACTAAGAAGAGGTGACATAGCTAAAGTCTGTACACAATTACCTCCCTTTACAATGTTCTCATAATATCGTTATTTTATATCATTTCAATGGTAACTGTTATCGTTTCAATATTTGCCATTGTTACCAAATTATAAATATGTATTGTTAGAAACTTTCATGTCATTTCAATATTTGTCATTGTTGTTTTTCTGTTATAATTGATTATAAATTTGATTTATGTAAATAAAAGTATATCGGAATACAATGTATTACGTATTTTCTGAACTTTAACAATACCACGATTGCGGGGTAATGTTAGTAAACTATGACCAAAACACAACCAACTATCCTACAGTTTATAAGACGATGCGTAATAAGTTAAATAACGCACAAAATGATGGTATGGTATTTCAATATTGTTTTTGAAGACTAGATACTATACGAAGACATTATATAGTGAATCATAATACGCTCCAGTTGATAAGAAAATATCTAAACCACCACCAACGCGCTGAACCATACGCAATACTACCTCATCACCATAACACTGAAACATACAACATCCCCACCAGAACACTCAAACATATATACTTTATTATTCTACATAGAGGTATAACAAATAAAACAAATTTCAAACATTTACGGATCTACACGAAATAATTACCAAAGTATAGCTCTCATTATTTCGATTAAGAAAATATAAACTTTTATATATGTACTACGTATACATTTCCAGATATTGATGTTTGAAGATTTTGCATTAAAGGGACATTGTCATAAAAAAATTGTTTTAAAGGGACACATCAATTTTTTTTTTATCAGATTAACCACACACAAATGCGATTGTAGCGTCGCATATCGAAACGACGGAGACAAAAACTGAAATAACAATGACAAAAACTGAAACGCTTGTGTCATAAACTGAAACGCTTGTGTCAGAAACTGAAACGCTTGTGTCAGAAACTGAAACGCTAGTGTCAAAAACTGAAACGGACTCTATGGAGAATTACGTGTTAACGGGTAAAAACTGAAATGCTAATGACAAAAACTGAAACGCTTGTGTCAGAAACTGAAACGCTTGTGTCATAAACTGGAACGCTTGTGTCAGAAACTGAAACGCTTGTGTCAGAAACTGAAACGCTACTGTCAAAAAATTGAAACGTTAGATACAAAAACTGAAACGCTACGGTGTAATACATGTTCTGACGACCTAATGCTATGGTAAAGTCCATGTTTTGTGTTGGAAGATGCGGGATGTATGTAGATATGAGGCGATAGTGTGTATATCTTGTAGTAATATATGTAGATATGGTGATATAGTGTGTATATCTTGTAGTAATGTACGTATATATGGTGAGACAGTGTGTAGTTATTGTAGTAATGTATGTAGATATGGTGCGATAGTGTGTATATCTTGTAGTAATATATGTAGATATGGTGATATAGTGTGTATATCGTGTGGTAATGAATGTATATATGGTGAACTAGTGTGTATATCTTGTAGTAATGGATGTAGATATGGTGAGCTAGTGTATATATATTTTAGTAATGTATGTAGATATGGTGAGATAGTGGATATATATTGTAGTACTATATATAGATATGGTGAGATAGTGTGTATATCTTGTAGTAATGTATGTAGATATGGTGATATGGTGTGTATATATTGTAGTAATGTATGTAGATATGGTGAGATAGTGTGTATATTTTGTAGCAATGTTTGTAGATATGGTGAGATAGTGAATAATTTCTTGTAGTAATGTATGTATATATGGTGAGATAGTGAATAATGTCTTGTAGTAATGTATGTAGATATGGTGAGATACTGTGTATATCTTGTAGTAATGTATGTAGATTTGGTGAGATAGTGGATATATCTTGTAGGAATGTATGTAGATATGGTGATATAGTGTGTAGATCTTGTAGTAATGAATGTATATATGGTGAAATAGTGTGTATATCTTGTAGTAATGAATGTAGATATGGTGAGATACTGTGTATATCTTGTAGTAATGTATATAGATATGGTGAGACAGTGTGTATTTATTGTAGTAATGTACGTATATATAGTGAGATAGTGTGTATATCTTGTAGTAATGTACGTATATATGGTGAGACAGTGTGTAGTTATTGTAGTAATGTACGTAGATATGGTGAGATAGTGTGTATATCTTGTAGTAATGTATGTATATATATATATATAGTGTGTATATCTTGTAGTAATGTATGTAGATATGGTGAGACAGTGTGCAGTTATTGTAGTAATGTATGTAGATATGGTGCGATAGTGTGTATATCTTGTAGTAATGAATGTAGATATGGTGAGATAGTGAATAATTTCTTGTAGTAATGTATGTAGATATGGTGAGATACTGTGTATATCTTGTAGTAATGTACGTAAATATGGTGAGATAGTGGATATATCTTGTAGTAATGTATGTAGATATGGTGATATAGTGTGTAGATCTTGTAGTAATGAATGTAGATATAGTGAGATAGTGTATATATCTATTAGTAATGTATGTAGATATGGTGAGATAGTGGATTTATATTGTTGTAATATATGTAGATATGGTGAGATAGTGTGTATATCTTGTAGTAATGTATGTATATATGGTGAGACAGTGTGTATATCTTGTAGCAATGTATGTAGATATTGTGAGATAGTGTGTATATCTTGTAGTAATGTATGTATATATATATAGTGTGTATATCTTGTAGTAATGTATGTAGATATGGTGAGACAGTGTGTAGTTAGTGTAGTAATGTATGTAGATATGGTGCGATAGTGTGTATATCTTGTAGTAATGAATGTCGTTATGGTGAGATAGTGAATAATTTCTTGTAGTAATGTATGTAGATATGGTGAGATACTGTGTATATCTTGTAGTAATGTACGTACATATGGTGAGATAGTGGATATATCTTGTAGTAATGTATGTAGATATGGTGATATAGTGTGTAGATCTTGTAGTAATGAATGTATATATGGTGAAATAGTGTGTAGATCTTGTAGTAATGAATGTAGATATAGTGAGATAGTGTATATATCTATTAGTAATGTATGTAGATATGGTGAGATAGTGGATTTATATTGTTGTAATATATGTAGATATGGTGAGATAGTGTGTATATCTTGTAGTAATGTACGTAGATATGGTGAGATAGTGTGTATATCTTGTAGTAATGTACGTAGATATGGTGAGATAGTGTGTATATCTTGTAGTAATGTACGTAGATATGGTGAGATAGTGTGTATATCTTGTAGTAATGTATGTATATATATGAATAGTGTGTATATCTTGTAGTAATGTATGTAGATATGGTGAGACAGTGTGTATTTATTGTAGTAATGTATGTAGATATGGTGAGATAGTGTGTATATCTTGTAGTAATGTACGTATATATGGTGAGACAGTGTGTAGTTATTGTAGTAATGTACGTAGATATGGTGAGATAGTGTGTATATCTTGTAGTAATGTATGTATATATATATATAGTGTGTATATCTTGTAGTAATGTATGTAGATATGGTGAGACAGTGTGTAGTTATTGTAGTAATGTATGTAGATATGGTGCGATAGTGTGTATATCTTGTAGTAATGAATGTAGATATGGTGAGATAGTGAATAATTTCTTGTAGTAATGTATGTAGATATGGTGAGATACTGTGTATATCTTGTAGTAATGTACGTAAATATGGTGAGATAGTGGATATATCTTGTAGTAATGTATGTAGATATGGTGATATAGTGTGTAGATCTTGTAGTAATGAATGTATATATGGTGAAATAGTGTGTAGATCTTGTAGTAATGAATGTAGATATAGTGAGATAGTGTATATATCTATTAGTAATGTATGTAGATATGGTGAGATAGTGGATTTATATTGTTGTAATATATGTAGATATGGTGAGATAGTGTGTATATCTTGTAGTAATGTATGTATATATGGTGAGATAGTGTGTATATATTGTAGTAATGTATGTAGATATGGTGAGATAGTGTGTATATCTTGTAGTAATGTATGTAGATATGGTGAGATAGTGTGTATATCTTGTAGTAATGTATGTAGATATGGTGAGATAGTGTGTATTTATTGTAGTAATGTATGTAGATATGGTGAGATAGTGTGTATATCTTGTATAATGATGTGTATGGTGAGATAGTGTATTTCTTGTAGTAATGTATGTAGATATGGTGAGATAGTGTGTATATCTTGTAGTAATGTATGTAGATATGGTGAGATAGTGGATATATCTTGTAGTAATGTATGTAGATATGGTGAGATAGTGTGTATATCTTGTAGTAATGTATGTATATATGGTGAGATAGTGTGTATATCTTGTAGTAATGTATGTAGATATGGTGAGATAGTGTGTATATCTTGTAGTAATGTATGTAGATATGGTGAGATAGTGTGTATATCTTGTAGTAATGTATGTAGATATGGTGAGATAGTGTATATATCTTGTAGTAATGTATGTAGATATGGTGAGATAGTGTGTATATCTTGTAGTAATGTACGTAGATATGGTGAGATAGTGTGTATATCTTGTAGTAATGTACGTAGATATGGTGAGATAGTGTGTAGATCTTGTAGTAATGTATGTAGATATGGTGAGATAGTGTGTATATCTTGTAGTAATGTATGTAGATATGGTGAGATAGTGTTATATATTGTAGTAATGTATGTAGATATGGTGAGATAGTGTGTATATCTTGTAGTAATGTACGTAGATATGGTGAGATAGTGTGTATATCTTGTAGTAATGTACGTATATATGGTGAGACAGTGTGTAGTTATTGTAGTAATGTATGTAGATATGGTGAGATAGTGTGTATATCTTGTAGTAATGTATGTATATATGGTGAGATAGTGTGTATATCTTGTAGATATGGTGAGACAGTGTGTAGTTATTGTAGTAATGTATGTAGATATGGTGCGATAGTGTGTATATCTTGTAGTAATGAATGTAGATATGGTGAGATAGTGAATAATTTCTTGTAGTAATGTATGTAGATATGGTGAGATACTGTGTATATCTTGTAGTAATGTACGTAAATATGGTGAGATAGTGGATATATCTTGTAGTAATGTATGTAGATATGGTGATATAGTGTGTAGATCTTGTAGTAATGAATGTATATATGGTGAAATAGTGTGTAGATCTTGTAGTAATGAATGTAGATATAGTGAGATAGTGTATATATCTATTAGTAATGTATGTAGATATGGTGAGATAGTGGATTTATATTGTTGTAATATATGTAGATATGGTGAGATAGTGTGTATATCTTGTAGTAATGTATGTATATATGGTGAGACAGTGTGTATATCTTGTAGCAATGTATGTAGATATTGTGAGATAGTGTGTATATCTTGTAGTAATGTATGTATATATATATAGTGTGTAGATCTTGTAGTAATGAATGTATATATGGTGAGATAGTGAATAATGTCTTGTAGTAATGTATGTAGATATGGTGAGATACTGTGTATATCTTGTAGTAATGTATGTAGATATGGTGAGACAGTGTGTATATCTTGTAGCAATGTATGTAGATATTGTGAGATAGTGTGAGTATATCTTGTAGTAATGTATGTAGATATGGTGAACATACATAAAGTTGAGACCTTCGTAAATTGATATATAGGATTTAGAAAGCAGACTATTAAAAGCAGTGCAATATTATAATATAGTACTGTGGATGAGGATATGCATACATCGTGTGCGGGAATACAATATCTAATTTTGTGTTCTTTACGTTTATTTATCGTCGCCAGCGGTTGCCCATATGAGCGACGCCTCCCGGAGGGATTAGTCATTTTAGATATTTGGAGGATAGTGCGATGATACAGACAGAGACCCAATCCAGAGTCTGATATGGTTCTTTTACGTGCATTGTGTAAAACACCGACACGAGACCTCGGTTTAACGTCCCATCTGAAATACTGTTAATTTTATTAGGGTCAGACGGGGGAATGGAACCTGCGATCCATGGATTACCAATCCAGCGTGTTGACCACTGTACTACATAACGTGTAAATGACGTGAGGTTTTCGATGGTTGCCAATTCTCTCAGAAATAGTCCCAATGGCGCATTATCAAAAATTATGTTTCTTTTTTACAAGTATGTATGTAAATTACGCTAGGATTGTCTCATGACTGGCTCTAACCCCCTGGGGTCAGAGATTATAATGAAGATTAAATACAGATATGCCTGCTTAATATGATGGCGATGTTGATAACTTAGATGTACTGGCGATTGTATTCAGATTGAGGATGTTTGAGGTGACACACGGGGCATTCTGCAAACAGCGGCAACTTTACAACCACGCACGCGCACTCATACGCACGTGCGCACGTTCATAGACGTAGTAACCCTTTTCCCGCTGCTACGAATTATTCGTTCACTAATTGTTGCTATAATTGTTATTATCGAGAGCACTAACCACTGCGCTAATCGGACAGCCCTATGTTACAATTCCGCACGGTGGTAAATATACATGTACTAATGAAATACATACATATTATATTATTACTTAATAGTATTTGAGAGTAGATCTTCTAACATGTACGAAATACGTAAACACCGCTTTATGGTGAAAGGGAGACAACCCCATTCGTTTTACTAATGAACATATACAGTTTCGTATTAAAGTGACATTGCATCGCAAAACGCAAATAAAATAAACATTTTCAAGTATAAATGTATAGCTACTACACATACTTCTGAATACATTCGAAGTTCGAACACAACATTGAATCAATAAACGGTGTTTAAAAATTTATGGCATACACACTTTCAAAAGTGAAATTAAGATTTCATATAACTGTCATCCGCGCTCCTGAGTTGACGTTTGTTTGTCATTGGAGCGAATACTAAACGCGCGACATGTTCGATTAGAGATACTTTAACTAAGATTAGTCTACAAATAAATATGCATAGTGACATGTGAGATATAACGGTAAATATGTTCCATAAATCGTGTTATTCGGGATAAGCGCGTTGTATTACGCACGAATGTCGATCATATTTACATTATTTTGCCGTCAAACCTGTCTGTTTGTCTGTCTGTCTGTCTGTCTGTCTGTCTGTCTGTCTGTCTGTCTGTCTGTCTGCCTGCCTGCCTGCCTGCCTGCCTGTCTGTCTGTCTGTCTGTCTGTCTGTCTGTCTGTCTGTCTGTCTGTCGGTCTGTCTGTCTGTCTGTCTGTCTGTCTGTCTGTCTGTCTGTCTGTCTGTGGAGCATCTTCTGCCTTGTACACTATCCTCCAAAACAACGGATTTGCTGATGGATATGTAATGGTCATTTAGCGTACATATGTCACATTATGTGTGAAACAGAATTATAAGATGTACATGTATGTAAATGCTGTATGTAGGCCTACAGCGGTACTCAAATCAATCTAAAAACAGCAACAAGTATGGGGCGACGTTTCGCTATTTATTTAGTATTTATATGGATATCCATAATTCGATTATTAGATATAGGGGTTGCGCCGCGTATGAGCACGATCTATGCTGTTTATAATGGAGCTAAAAGACTTGGCCTACGAATCTGACGTCATCAATTTTCCGACTCGGCGTTAGAGCGTAGAAATCTGTATAATTCGACGGCGAGACCGATCCGACGATATCTTTCCTTTATTTATACGGCAAGTAATTTTTGAGATATCGAGGTTTAAAGATTTTATATATCCTTAAAGTCCACATAATGAAAATGAAAAAAATATTTAAGCGTAAGTAACGTTAGTTCTAATATACGCGTATCGACGTCACGAGTCCGACGCTACCCTTCATTTTGATCTATCATTAGTCGATATATCTATAATACTGATTATCTCCCTTTAATCGTAAATATGTTTGATCGTTTTTATATTAAATAAAATGACGCTAGAGATATTACAACAAATTAGTTATTACCTTAACAGATAGTCAAATATCGCTATAGGCTAAACTTTTCTCGAAGAACGGAATTAGTTGATTTCGAAAAACAAAATGGCCTACGAATCTGACGTCATCAATTTTTCGACTCGGCGTTAGAGCGTAGAAATAATTCGACGTAGCTCGGCGAGACCGATACGACGATATCTTTCCTTTATTTATACAGCGAGTAGTTTTCGAGATATCGAGGTTTAAAGGTTTTATATATCCATAAAGTCCCGTAATGAAAATGAAAAAATATTTAAACGTAAGTAACGTTACGATACGTTAGTTCTAATATACGCGTATCGTCGTCACGAGTCCGACGCTACCCTTCATTTTGATCTATCATTATTCGATATATCTATAATACTGATTATCTCCCTTTAATCGTAAATAAGTTTGAAGACAAATGAACTTTCGAGGAAACTGGCCGTGTTTGGTATCGTCGGAAAGATCTCGAAGAGACAATGACGAATCCGCGACTCAATTAATGGTCCGACCTCATACAGGAAGTAGTGATCCGAAAAACCGGAAGTACCGATATAAATTCGTTATATAAGCTTTATTATAGGTCCTATCTATCCGGGGGTTTCGATAATCGTACTAAACGATTATACGTTCCGCGCCTACGATTTTCAAAATGGAGGATAAAAATGGCCGGAAAACACTATCTCGCTTATTAATGGTCCATTCAAATCGGGGTGTGTTGATCCATTTCTGTCCGTATCTACCTTTAATTCTAATTACGTAGCTAATGTCCGTACACAATTACCTCCCTCTACACATTCTCATTATACCGATTCGCCGTACATCGCACAACGGCTACTAAATACCAAACTGGTTTAATCCGGTATGGTACCGCGTCGTCTTATGATTATATATCTATACGTTTAAAACGGTATGATACGTCACGAAATCATGCCCAGACACGTATAATTTTAAGTCGAGTTGCATGAGTCATCTGGAATCATTTGTTATCGTATTAAACGTCTGTATGCACGTCGCCAATCAGTAGGTATTCAAATCAGCAGTAATATAATTAATTGATATCATTATGGATCTTAATTAACCATGCTCCGCCGACTGATAAGTCACTTTATTCCAGGAATGAACGTTTCCGGGTCAGTCGCATGAGTAAGTAAGTAAGTAAGTAAATAGTTTATTATAGTGACATGTGCATTAACATATTTCAATATATACATAAATACATTAATATAGCACCCGACCCAATGGGTCTATAAGTCACCTACATATTAAATTGTTATACATATAAACATCATATAGAAGTCACAATGATTATATCAACAATATGATATTCAGTCATTTTAAGTATGGCATGGTATTTATGACTGTAATGTTAGCAATGGTAATGGTTACAACAATGATTATTATAAATTCACACCTTTATAATAAAGTTCGACTACTCGAGAGTAACTGTAAATGGACAGGTAATCATTATACACACATATCTATATATACACGCGTATCTATATAATTATATATATATATATACGCACATATCTATATATACACGCATATCTATATATACGCGCATATCTATATATACACACATATCTATATATACGCGCATATCTATATATATATACACGCATATCTATATATACGCAAGTATCTATATATACACACATATCTATATATACACACATATCTATATATATATACACACATATCTATATATACACACTTATCTATATATACACACATATCTATATATGTATATACACATGTATCTATATATATATATATATATATACACACATATCTATATATACACACATATCTATATATATATACTGGGGGTCGAACCATTCTGTAGAAATTTACGTTTTCACTGATGTAGTTTCGCTTTAACTTGTCTCATGATTTAGTTATGTGTTTGTGCTATGTTGTGCCCAAAGGCAGCTCGTGTAAAACGTATATTGGCGCAACAATATATGACAGAATACTAGGTAACATAGTGAAAGTAACTAGTAGTTTAACACGTAATTGTTCATTCATGGTTCTTGGCTACATGAATAGTCTGATTGTAAATATGATATGACGTTATGTTTACATGTTTTAAATATTCTTGTTATAATGAAGCGCTGCAGCGCTTATTTTCCCAATTTATGTTAATGTTTATATTTGTCCGTAATACTGAATTATTGGTTTATCATTCCGCAAGAATGCATTCCAAATGACTGCACGTGTCTCAAGCGCGTTTTCCTGTTGCAGTTTCATCAATAAACCCTAATTGTGCAAACTCTCACGCCGAGATACAACGTGGGGTTTCCGAAAGACTGTTTGCGCGTCAAAATGTACGCGTGTCAAGATGTCAAATAAATCAAACTTGAAACCAGCCGAATCATGTTCCAAAGGCTAAATATTTGGAAAATACCGTTTGACCTGATAAGCAGACATGGGGGGTTTATAGTGAAATAAATATTTCGTTCTCATTTTTGACATTGCATTTTCCAGACATTACGTCTGCTATTCCTGTTGCAATTAATCCTATATGCGTTACTGAACATTCCCGTTAAGTGGTTCTGGTGATTTATACGTTTAAATGGACGTATTTTGCCGTTAAAGTTGAGTCAAATCTGGACCTTCAATACTCTAAATTAGCTGGGAGCTACGCCAGTTTTAGTTCCAACCAGATATATTGATAAGGTGCGCATGATGTTTTAGAATAAAAGGTGCATATAGACAGACAGACAGACAGACAGACAGACAGACAGACAGACAGACAGACAGACAGACAGACAGACAGACAGACAGACAGACAGACAGACAGACAGACAGACAGACCGACAGACAGACAGACAGACAGACAGACAGACAGACAGACAGACAGACAGACAGACAGACAGACAGACAGACAGACAGACAGACAGACAGACAGACAGACAGACAGACAGACAGACAGACAGATCGGCCGACAGACAGACAGACAGACAGACAGGCAGGCAGGCAGGCAGGCAGGCAGTCAGGCAGGCAGGCAGTCAGTCAGACAGACAGACAGTTATGTTATGTTATGTTATATTTCGGGTTTTACGCCTGCATCAGCACCATTTTGGGCTATATCGCCGGCGGGCAGTTTACCTAACAACACCTTTCCTGGGCAGGCTCCAACGGTTAACCAGTACTTGGGTGCACCAACCTCCGTAAGAAACTGCCAACATTTTCATATAAATGAGACACGGCCTGAGCGGGGCTCGAACCCGTGATCATCAGTGATGATAGGTTACAGTGGTATACAAGTCAGCGACCTTAACCACTCGACCACGAAGGCGGACTACAGACAGACAGACAGCGGATCTGCTTCCCACGGAGAGAGCATTTCCATTCATTAAATAGACAGTTACCTGGATTTTGATTTCTAACGTATACAGAATACGTCAAGAGTCTGTTTATCTAAGCTACTACATTTATGCGGCTATACAAGTGTGCTACATCTCCCCAAACAGCTGATTAGCTGCGGATGACCTCATGATTAAGTTATGTACGCACTCTGGGCTTATCAGATAATCCGCTATGTTGTAGCTCAGAGAAATGTTGCTTGTTAATTACCCGCCTTACCTTTAGAACGTACGGTGCATTTGGGACATATTTAACGACGCGAGCTATTTATAATTACCTGTATGAATGTGTCAGATTTTGGTTCCATGCTACTTTCGTGATGGCTAAACATTTCTCTCACATTCCTAGATAAATTTATGATGTTCTACCATTAGTGAGTCCATGAGTTATGTTTGAAGATACGGGATACTGTATAGTGAATAATCTTCCAAGTATTCAAAGATATTTAGATATGACACACTGGGTTTTCGAGATATGTAGCACCGCGCATGTACTATCGAGTCATTCCAATGTATTGAGCCGTTGACCAGACAAATAGATAGGATTTATTCGGAGATATATGCGTTATTTATATGACAAACCTCGATTGCCACCAGACATACGCAGACGGGCTTTATAATTTGAACACCGAGTGTTAGACATTTATATTAATCGTTCCATCCCGCGTCTCATATTCCTTGATATGCGAATATGTTGGATGGATAATATTATTTTATTACAAAATTATATTTGCTCGATCGCGAAACAAGTTCTTACAACTTATATTAATCGCTCTGGATATCTCATTCCTGATGGAATCCATCGCCCTCTAAAACGTACATTACGGATTATTAATTATTTATCGCGTTTTTATGGAATTATACGTAACGAGATAAGATATATATTATTCATTTTCGCTAAAGTACATAGGTTAAGTTTGTATATAGCGTATAATTAGGATTTCTTACCCACTAAAAACGTACGCCGAGTTTGAATAATATAATGAACTTACCCGTTGACAGCATGGTTGAAGTTTGAGGCCTAAATCCGTTCTAATCGGTCTATATTTATAGAAGCGTTTATAATCGTTATTTATGGATCGGTTCGTAGTCGTTATTTATAGAAACGTACGCGCTCGCTATTTATAGAGCGGTTCGTTCCCATTGGTCTCTATTTATAGCTCTCATTGGTCGGTGCAATCGGGTATGTAGTAATAACGTAGTGTAGTCGCTTCGTTTTCTTATACACCACTTTCACTCTGTTACTGTACCGATCAGTATATCCCGGTATACCGATGTCGTAAAAGAACGTGTTTGTCAGTTCAGTTCGTTTCCCGCTTTGCTTAACTTCATCCGGGTTTTTTTATACAAATTTATTTTAGCTCGATCGCGAAACAAGTTATTCCAACTTATATAAATCATTCTCGAGACCTCGTTCCTGATGGAATTCATCTCCACGAGGGAGAGAGAAGAGGCACCGTGGAATTCAAATGCCTTGCCTAAGGGCACAATCGTAACGGCTCCAGCGGGGCTCGAACTCCGGACCTTTCGCGCCTGAAGCGAACGCGCATCCACTGCGTGATCACGACTTCCTGTCGTACGGAGGTGGCTCTGTTATGGTGTGGCGATGCCTGTCCCATGATTGCAAGCTGGATTTGGTCACCATCAGGGGGAACGTAACCGGAGCTCAGTACATCCGTGACGTCCTACAGCCAGTCGTTGTCCCACGACAACCACCGACTTGCTACACGACCTCAGTACATGGACGACAGCGCCAGGCCTCACATAGCACGTGCCGTAGTGGATTTCATGAGGGCCAATGCAGTGACAACTCTACCCTGGCCAGCGGTAAGCCCAGATCTGAATCCATGTGTGGGCGGAGAATGTAGGTACGGAACCCCCCAGTACAGACTTTAGACCAGTTGGAAGCAGCTCTGCATGGTGAATGGATGTTATTGACCCGAGAACAGATCCGACGTTTGACTGGAAGCATGAGACCTAGGGTGGAGAGTGTCATCCAGGTACGTGGCGGGGCCACCAGGTACTGATTATTCTTACTGAAGACGTACTCTAGTGTCTTCGAAGAACATTTTTATGTGACAATAGCAATGTTAACGCTCTGGATATGTAATGGTCATTTAGCGTACATATGTCACATTATGTGTGAAACAGAATTATAAGATGTACATTATCTGATAAGCCCAGAGTGCGTACATAACTTAATCATGAGGTCATCCAAAATGGTCGCCGCGTAGAGACTTGTTACTAGATCGTCCGATATGGACATACGCCTTCGTACACAGAGCTCGGTATTTGCGCGATACGTCATCAATAGGCTCTATACTAAAAATAAACGCACACGCGCGTGACCTACTTTATATTACTTTATATGCAAATGAGTTACTATAAATCGTATTCAAAATGGCGCCCGTTTGTTTACAAGCAAAGAGATGGGTTTACTACTAGCAAGATTCCATGATTTTTCATTTTCATCATTGCCGAAGGCGGACAATTCATTTCGAATATACACCAGGTTCCGATTGTAAACAAATGTGCGTGACCTGACCGACTCGGAAAGTCCTACTTTCGGTTTCGAGTTTGTTTTATTGCAAATAATCACTGTTTACTAATTGAACATAGTTATACAAATTATAATTTAAGAATGTGTTGCAGCATTGCTACCCATACGTAAAATTTGAAATGTTCAAATATATTTTATGTCATACGATGTAATTCTGCTTTAACTGTGATGGCCTAATTAAGTGAACATTTCCACTCCTATTGTGGCCTTTATTATAAACCCCTCTCTCTTTCTTAGGAACGTGTGCTATTTTGGCTTCGTGTGTGTGTGTATGCGTGCGCGCGCGTGTGTTTGTGTGTGTGTGTGTGTGTGTGTGTGTGTGTGTGTGTGTGTGTGCGCGTGTGTGTTTGTGTGTGCGCGCGTGTGTGTATGCGTGCGCGCGCGTGTGTGTTTGTGTGTGCACGCGCGCGCGCGCAGGATAACTAAAAGAACTGTGGAAGCATTTGTATGACGTTTTGTGGATATATAGAGAGTTGTACCAGGAGAAATAAGTCAAGGCACATGCTCATGGCAGTCAGCCTAGAGCAGGGGTTTACATATATCCGGTTACTATTCTCTAGATACATTTGCGATTAAAATGAGTTAGCTTACACAAACTTATACAAGTTCGATTGCAAAATAGGTTGTTACAACATAAGATTATTTAGATCGCTTTCTAGACCTCAGTCCTGACGGAATCAATCGCCATGAGGGTGGGGGGATAGAATATGTGGACTCTAGGTGAAACGTACGGGAAGTTCACACCTGAAGCGAACGCGCTATCACTGGGCTAGCACGACTTCCATTTCCATTTCATCTTTAAAAGTATTTAAATTATTATCCATTTTTCAAAGATTAAATTTTACATTATTACATAATTAAATCAGTCACTATATGTTGGCCTATATATAGACAGAAATGCAATCTTAAGTGTCTAGAATGGGGGTTTGGTTGTTTTGGGGACTCCATTATTGCAATATAACTGCTCTTGAGAGGCCTTTGTCACTCTTAGGACGCCGTTGATTGTTGGGAGGCATTTCTATCACATAATTATATGGGACAATATATAGTGATTTAGATATAGTGACGGCGGCCATTTTGAATATCGCCCCATAGTAACCCTATGTCCGGGGTAGACAATGTCTACACCCTGATGTTTTTACCCCTGTGTATGTACTTGAATTTGAAGAATTTGCTGGACATAAAATTGTATACATTGTTATATTTTCCATATGCCATAGTCCAACATACCTGCCTGTCTGCCGGCCGGCTTGTCTGTCCGTCCGTCCGTCCGTCCACCCACCAGTCAAACGCCGCCATGTCCGCCGACACAACCCCTCAGCCAGAGGACATACATGTATACTGTATTGATACTGTATGCATATAATATTCGTATAGTCTGTATGCGCTGCCCGATTGCCCCTACTGTAACCTACAAGTTTCATAAATTCGTTTGATATTTTTCAAATTATCATAGATTAGATGTTTTATCAGTCGTAAGGAAAAGGGTTACAGTATAACACAGGACACCACCCAGCATCCAACATTTTCTCGAATCAAGAACGGTCAACCGAACACCTGGTTTTGGAGACCAATATACTGGGCTTGGAGACAAATCATCGGTTTACAAAATTAAATCTGATGACATGTGGCATAACATAATAGTTTCAATATCATAAACTAGTGGGCACGCGGTATCCTTCCGTCACGATGTGATCCAGTCCAGATCCGACACCAACAGTTAATGGCTGTCCGATAAGCGCATTGTTTAGCCCACTCGCTTCTCGCCAATGCAACCCGGGTTCGATCATCGGACCGGGAAGTATATGAGATGGTACGGTGGTCGTAAAGATCGGACAGGTGTTTTTTCTCCGGGTACTCCGGCTTCCTCCCACATGAATGACATGTACGCTTTCATCCGCGCCAACGAGAGTGATTTATATAAGTTGTTAAAACTTGCTTCGCAATCGTTGTAAAATAAATAAAGTTTAAACTAACAGTTAATGGATTGGTCCTAGATTGTGGACCTTCACTCCAAAAAAAAGTATGAACATACATCTGGAGATGTTTGCCTAACGAAAACATAACATACTAGCGGAGGTAATTAACGGTGACATTATTCGGAGAATCCAATACAAGTTGCTTCCCTTTCATCGTTAAGTGCTCGTTAGCAAACATTGAAACTAGATATTGAACTATTAATATCGATTGTGCAAACGTATTTATGTGTGGGCCTCCGTAGGCTGCTGTAGGTTCGGATCCCACTGCGGAAGGTTGGTGATTCTACCCATGTACCCGTCCGTGACAGAAATTGTATACGAATACCAGCTGGAATGTTGGATTGTTCCAAAAGCTATCGATGAGATTTTAAATATAGAAACAAACTAGAGAGAATCACTCGGGGAGATGAAAACCACGAGGTATTTAGTTTTAACAATACTTTATGCTGAATATACATAATCATAATATGTACACACATGTAGGATTGATTGTGTCAGCTGGCTTGTGAGCATGTTAGTGTGAATCTTCGGGCGGCCGGTTGATTGAGTCAGCGTACTATCGCGCGGTTGTGCCGGCGGACATGCCGGCATTTGTCTGCAGGCAGGCAGGCAGGCAGGCAGGCAGGCAGGCAGGCAGGGGTAGGCAGATACGGACGAGTCACTCGATTTCAGTTGAGGGGAGGGGGGGAGGGCAACGTTATAGATACATTACGCTTATACTATATATTATACTAATGAATTATTTGTCAAAATGTAATGTAAGTTGGTGAAAACTATTGTTGTTATTAGAGTTTCGATATTGACGTCATTTCTCATTAGGGCACTCAGCCCCATTCCTGTAAATGTGATAACGGCAGGTGTTCATCTAGCTGATTCTGCTAGTAAAACAATAGCGAATTTATGGAGAAGGAACCCCCGCCCCCTACAAAATCTACACAGCGTAGTAGTGCTATCAAGCTCAAATTGATAGCCTGTTCATTTCATAACCGGTTCATATCATAGCACAGCCTGTTCATTTCATAGCCTGTCCATTCCTATTAGATGTATATTTTGTATATACAGTAAGTCAATTTATTTATAGAGATTTCAATTTCATAATAAGTAACCGTTTTCAACCGTACTAAATTTCGAAGAGTTTATACATTTATAATGTTTGTTCGTTACAATTAAGCACATCAAATATTTCATATCTTTACACAGATAATTACTGCCATTCACTAGATAGTTATTATACAACATCTATATTACTCGTCTGCGTAATATGATTACAGGAGATTAGTGTCAGAGTAGTATAAACATTAATTATTTGTTCTGCTGCATATGTGGGTACATAATAAAAGTGTCGACCAAGCGTCTGCCACTAGCTGATATACCCCGAGATTCTAGATGCATTACGCTAATCCAGAATCTGAAACAGGTTAAATAAATAAGAATTAAACCTTTCGTAAAATTTAAATTGTGAATTGGATCTTTTAAGTATAGCCCGACCCGACCCGGTACCTCACACCAACCGAGTTCCCCAAACAAACTACATACACTACAAAAGAACCATAGACCCAACACAACTAAGCCGGGTCGGCAGTAGGTCCAGTACGCGACGATACGCTCCTAGAGTGTATACATTTGTACTATGCTTAATGGGGTCTGTTGACGATCGATTTCAATTTGAAGCATTGCCTTAGTTCATATTATTACACCAAACACATCATTTTCAGTTCTTTATTATTTCAGTTCTTAATTTAATGACTGATTTAGCCGATATTTACGTATACGACTCAATCTATAGACTGGCTGAAACGATATGTACGACGTTATTAGTATATATATATATATTTATATTAGGTCCGAAATAGTAATAGTTGACGGTCAGTCATGAGTGACCAAAGGTGTGGGTAGTCAGGCGATTATACATGAATGTATATTGCGAAAATCGGGCGATTTTATAACATTCGAGCTAGCACAGACTACGAGAACACATGGTTTGTTAGCCATACAATAAACAAGTTCTGGTAAAGATTTGGGACTTTATTAAACAGACAGAAGGAGTCACGGTAAGTGTACCGTAATCGTATAGTTCCAAATCCAATTTTTATACCACAAGTATTTATTTTCCATTAAATTGTTACTATGTGCATAAAGCACCATACGGCGCTTTCAAAATCCCAGTTCGTCTCCCTCTAATCTAAATGTATCTAATCTTTTATAGAGAAGCAAGCTTGGACATAATATGCTAAGCTACAGATGTTCCAGTAAACATGTTTGATATAACTGTCACTCAATATATCAATTCGGATATATTGTTTTGGTGCAAACACCCACTTGTACGGACAATAACATTTTAGAATTGTACTGTTTAAACTTAAACATTAGAGTACATTACTGATGTAATAGCACACATGTGTGGGAAAACCTTTAATATGCTGATCAGGCATACATGTAAGGGATGTCCACGCCAAATATACTTGTTTCTATGCCAAATGTACTTGCTTATCTGCCAACATAAATAGTTAGTACAGTTCCATGCATAAATGCCTTGTATAACGACCGTATACAACATTATTAGAAATGGGCCAATACTCATGACTATGTATCATGCTATACAACTAAGTATGGAGGTAATTAAATAACATAATCAACATATAACCCCAATATGTTACATAAGTCTCCGGGGGGAGGAGATGCTAATAATGCTATCGAGGCTTTCGATTTGTTTCGTACCTATCTAGATACACAAATTAAAGACTTAAAGACAGATTTGTCTAGACAGCCAAGCAAATATACAGAAGAATGCAAAACTTAAATTTAACAAAGAATCAAACAAGATACAATTTGAATTTAACAGAGACGCCATTAGCAGTTTGGATAGCGTGATTAAGTGTAGCATAGACAGTAGCGCTAGTAGGACCGTAGAGGGTGTGATTAAGTGTACCATAGACAGTAGCGCTAGTAGGACATTAGAGGGTGTGATTAAGTGTAACATATACAGTAGCGCTAGTACGACTGTAGAGGTTGTGATTAAGTGTACCATAGACAGTAGCGCTAGTAGGACAGTAGAGGGTGTGATTAAGTGTACCATAGACAGTAGCGCTAGTAGGACAGTAGAGGGTGTGATTAAGTGTACCATAGACAGTAGCGCTAGTAGGACATTAGAGGGTGTGATTAAGTGTAGCATAGACAGTAGCGCTAGTAGGACAGTAGAGGGTGTGATTAAGTGTAACATAGAGAGTAGCGCTAGTAGGACAGTAGAGGGTGTGATTAAGTGTAACATAGAGAGTAGCGCTAGTAGGACAGTAGAGGGTGTGATTAAGTGTAACATATACAGTAGCGCTAGTAGGACAGTAGAGGGTGTGATTAAGTGTAGCATAGACAGTAGCGCTAGTAGGACAGTAGAGGGTGTGATTAAGTGTAGCAGACAGTAGCGCTAGTAGGACAGTAGAGGTTGTGATTAAGTGTAGCATAGACAGTAGCGCTAGTAGGACAGTAGAGGGTGTGATTAAGTGTAGCATAGACGTAGCGCTATAGGACAGTAGAGGGTGTGATTAAGTGTAACATAGACAGTAGCGCTAGTAGGACAGTAGAGGTTGTGATTAAGTGTAGCATAGACAGTAGCGCTAGTAGGACAGTAGAGGGTGTGATTAAGTGTAGCATAGACAGTAGCGCTAGTAGGACAGTAGAGGGTGTGATTAAGTGTAACATAGACAGTAGCGCTAGTAGGACAGTAGAGGGTGTGATTAAGTGTAACATAGACAGTAGCGCTAGTAGGACAGTAGAGGGTGTGATTAAGTGTAGCATAGACAGTAGCGCTAGTAGGACAGTAGAGGGTGTGATTAAGTGTAACATAGACAGTAGCACTAGTAGGACAGTAGAGGTTGTGATTAAGTGTAGCATAGACAGTAGCGCTAGTAGGACAGTAGAGGGTGTGATTAAGTGTAGCATAGACAGTAGCGCTAGTAGGACCGTAGAGGGTGTGATTAAGTGTAGCATAGACAGTAGAGGGTGTGATTAAGTGCAACATAGACAGTAGCACTAGTAGGACAGTAGAGGGTGTGATTAAGTGTAGCATAGACAGTAGCGCTAGTAGGACAGTAGAGGGTGTGATTAAGTGTAGCATAGACAGTAGTGATAGTAGGACAGTAGAGGTTGTGATTAAGAAGCTAAAACATAGAAAGAAGTTATTACAGATAGCTGATAGTTCCCCGGGGGTTGGACAATGGTGCGTGTATATGAGAAACCAGTGTTGGGTAGTGATAGCGAGGATGAGAAGCGGCTTAGGCAGGCCGAGACTAGAGCAGTTAAAATGCATAAGTCCACAACAACTAGGCAGAAGTATGTTACTAAATTGTTAGTAGTCATGCTAATAAACCTTATTTTTGTTCACGCACTACAAGTCGTGATGAGGGACCATCAACTCCACTGGCACGGGATACAAACCAACTTTTTCGGGGCAGACGATAGGTTACAAGCAGCGACGTTTGTTGCGCATGCGGACAATAAGGCCACTTCCGGTATAACTGCCCAGCGTGGCCTAGTAAACCCTGGCAGAACAGAAACCACGTGTGGGAAAAGCCAGACAGTACCATCACAGGAGACAAAATCATCAATGATAAGTATTTCACTGACTATTTTGACTATACAAGCTTTTTTCGAAATAAATATTTATCATAAATATCAGACCTTCTTAGGATTTTCATTAACGGGAAAATACTACTGCTTTACAGTTTTACCTTTCGGACTGCGTTGCGCCCCCTTTTGCTTCACGAACGTTTTAAGGGAACTACTAAAATGTTGGCGTTATCAAAGTATCCTTATTATTATGGTTCTAGATGATGATTTTGCCACCAATACTAATCTACAATATTCTATGAGAGATTCCGACTTTGTTAAAGACAGGCTAACTAATCTACAATATTCTATGAGAGATTCCGACTTTGTTAAAGACAGGCTAACTAATCTACAATATTCTATGAGAGATTCCGACTTTGTTAAAGACAGTCTAACAAAAGCAGGATTTGTTATCACTATATAAAGTATCTATTTAAAGCAGCATTACATCGTAATAAAGGATGTTTTGTGTAAAATATAAATACTAATGGGTGTGTGTTTACAAAAATCGATATAGTCGCTCAGAAACGATAAAATTCTAATAAATTTAAACCGTCGTATACGCGAATTGTTTACAAACACCGAAACGTCAACACGCACTGTTTATCAACAAACCAAAATATAAACACGTACAACGCGCATGCGTGAAATAGCGGATGTAGAAAAGCACGTTGAACATGACAGAAGTTTATGTTGAGATAAAGATTTTACGGAAGTTTATGTATGTCCCATTAATGTCAAACCCCTTGCGAGAACCTATACAACAGTGGTTATGAATCGACATATCAAGTAATTCAATTAAAATAGACAATGTGGGGCAAATGGGGAGGGTTTAGAAAGACATTGAAATTCACCAATGCCGTCGCGTATTATCTACTAAACTGCTAAACGCAAGGTTTGTTGCTATGTTTTATTTTGTAAGAATTATTTTAGTCTTGAGCACTAACGATGTATCTTATAACTACCAGTAGTAGTTTAATCATTGTAGCGCTTAAAATCAACACACTATTGTATGTCAGTGGACAAACTGGACATACCTTTTGTCAAACAATCGTTATAATTTATGGGGCCCCCCACGGGGTATAAAACCAAGACATATTTGAGAAAGAAGACAGTTACTTTATCGCCTATATATGTTCGTAAATACCAAATTGGTTGTGCTTAGAATACATTTGATATTCAAAGTAACAATGAAGGTATTTGTTTTTACAGTTAATACGCTATTAATTCTAAATGTAATATATACATGCAGGAGTCAAGTGGAAAATGGTGTTTAGCAATATCAAAGACTGTGCCATAACAAAGATTGATACATAATTATTACGAATCATTGCATACATTTCTATTGCCGATTCTCATGCATTAAAGGCTATTCTGAAAAATAGCCCCCCCCCCCCCTGGACGTTCTTTTGTCGGGGGTGGCGTCAAAACCAGTTTGCATTTTGGGTGTTTTTTTTCCTGGCAAAACATCTACATGTTACTCCACTTATCATACACCTTTCTAAAATGGCGAGGGTGGGGGGCAGGATTGACAACCTGCTTCAACAGGGGGGTCTTTGTTTAGGGACAGCTGCAAATTACATATTTGTACCTTAACACATGGTCTGCTAGGCATCTGTTGTTCGTTTTTGCCACGAATCTAATTAACACCCATTTCATTTTTGTGAGTTTGCATACCCACATGTATGCAATACCCTTTACATGTAATTTGAAATGTTTTAATAATATACCATAATGGTGTGAGTTTGCGCCCCATCAGAACCATAGTGATGATGTATGTAGTGAAGCCGTTTAAATCAACACGGCCTCTTCCTCGTGACAATGTGTTCCATTACGGGGATGAGGCAGCGAAATGAATTAAACTAATGATGAAATAACTTGTTTCGCAATCAAGCAATTTGAATAAACTAGATAAGATATTCACCCAGCTAAAATTAAGAATTGTTATGGGTATGTGTCATTCTTGTTGCAGAATTAGATCAGAACTGTGTATTATTGAAGACATGTCAGGCATCAGGGTACTGTCGAGTGTCCACAAGATGAACAAGGACGGAAACACCACAATATTGAATAACAGAGAGATCATTCATAAGGTAACTTCATTAATACATTGAATACACTAAAGCAGCTGTGTCGCATATTAATTATTTTAATTTAATAGACCAGATTCTCACACCTTATTTAATTTATTATTATTATATAAACAGGTATAAATTTATAATGCCTGAATGACCATGTAAGAGTTTATTATATTGACTGTATATCGATACTTTGGACACTATATAACCCTCCTCAAAGGGTCGTGAATATGCCACCACCTATAGAAATGGTCATATTACTTGGAGAATGTAATTTGTTTTTTCCATCAATCAATAATTAACCATGTAATAGGAATGGGTGCTAATGTTTATAGTTACGTCTGTCTGGGGACAGGGTATCTCAAAAATATGTTGATAGACTTTGTGGATGTTTGCTGGTGTATGATTTGTGTGAATTCGGTCAAATGTCTTGTGTGATCAGCGACAAGTCCACTCCAATTGATTTCTATAGTAGGAAACCTCGTATGAACTGTCAAATAAACAATACCATGCGTTTGACCTTTCAGTGTCGAATCGGGGTCATGCTAATCTTGTCAAATACCAGCAATCCAAGTGCTATTCCCTAGTTTTATAGATCTAGATTTTTTTGATTTTTTATTTTTTATTTTTTTTTGAACCACGTTTAAGGCCCGTTTATTTTCCTCGTCATAGGTGACCTGTGGGTCGAGGGCATCCCACAAGCACCTTACAATAATTTACATTTTCTAACGAGTAGAATAAACAAACGGCATGAATAATAGTGTATATAAATATATCAAGTCATTATCATGTTGGCCTTAAAGTGGTGACAAATGTTCAGTTACACTTAGAAAAAAAAAGGAAAAAAAAGAGAAAAAGTGGTCTATATTCTACCAAGTGATTGATGACAATTATTTTCAATATAATTTTAAATTAAAACTTTTTAGCATATTGCTTCCATATTTCGTCAAATTCAAATAATTTGTTCTGTATTGAAGCTGTCTCAAGTTCAGTATCATATAATAGTTTTAATCGACACATCAGATGTTGACGGATGGTTTTATGCCCGAGCACTTACAAAAGTATATGAAATATTTTGCTTCTAGGCAAATCTGTTGCGCCACAATACACGTATGTTCATTAAAGTTTCCAAATAAAAATGATTTCTCATCTTTTATAGTGATGTCAAATTTCTGCTTTATATAAGTATATATATTTTGTGTTGTATTGCAGTTCCACAATAAATGTGATATTGTTTCAGGGAAGTTTTTGCAAAAAGTACAGGTTGGGTCATCTTTGAGTTTCATTTTGCACAGTGATGTATTAGTTACTAAAATATTATGATTTATTCTTACTTGAAACCACTGAAGAGTTGTATTTGTGGTGGTTTAAATGCATTCTGATATATTTGTTTCCACTCATCATCATTAATGAAATACTTATTTGATAATGTTAGTTTTCCATCAGTAACATCATTACTATTATTGAGTATATCATAGTAATACTTATTTCCTTTTGATTTTTTGTAAACATATATCTGGGTCGGAATGATTGGATTGGGTAAGTTATGAGTAACTTCAATGTTTGATCTTTTTCGCCACTGATCAACTGCACTTATCATGCTCTGGTATTGTAGAAAATTGATCTTGACATCAAAATATTGCGAGAATTCTTCAAATGTAAGGAACTGACCATTACTATTAATAATGTCTTTTATATAACAGACCCCTCTGTCAAAGCAATTCTTGTAAAAGAAAGGTTGGTTTCCAATCATTATATTTTGATTTAAAAAAATTGGTGAGCTTAGGAATAGCGCATTGTCAATGTACTTATTCTTTTTATTAATTTCAATATGAGCTTGTAGTACATCTCTCCAGAATTTATTTTGGATTTCTGGGAGCTTATTTATTATGTAGTGCACACCACATTTATAAAAGCGACTAGTTTCAATGTATAGGTTGAAAAACAATTGGTTGCTTGAAGTACATGTGTTCATTATTCTCTTTAGCCATGAAGCTTTCATTGCCATTAAAAAGGCAGGGACATTAACCATCTTAATACCACCATATTCATAGTCTTTGGTCACTACCTTCTTCTTTATTTTAGCATTTTTTGAATTCCATAAAAACGAATAAAATATATCTTCTAATTCCCGCAATATATTCGGCCCAGGGTTGGGTAGAGATGAAAATATATGGTTTAAAGTTGGCATTAACATTGTTTTTATTACAACTACTTTTCCTAGTGGCGTTAGGTGTCTACGTTTCCAAGAGGATATTTTGTATTTAATGCGATCAATTTTGTCTCGATAATTTACCAATACCATACTATCAAGATCTACATTAAAACATATCCCTAACAGTTTGAATTTCCTACAGCCCCATATTAGTTTCCATTTCGTTTTTATACCATTTTGTGAATATTTTTTGGACCCAATCCATATAACGTGTGTTTTTTCAAAATTAACATTTAAACCTGATATTTTTGCATAATTATCTAGTTCATGAAGTGTCTCATGTAGTGATTCATCGGAACCATCTAATATAGCTGTTGTGTCATCAGCAAATTGTGTTAATTTTTGCTCTGTATTATTTATTTGTATCCCTTTTATTCTGTTATTATTTCTTATTCTGATAGATAATATTTCAGCACATAAAATAAAAATGTACGATGAAATAGGATCACCTTGCTTGCAGCCACGTTCCACATTAAAAAATGATGAATAATGATTGCATTGATTCACTGTCAATACTGATTTATTGTAAAGAACTGATATCCACTTTCTAATTGATTCTCCAAATTTGAAGAATTGTAATGTTTTATTGATGAAAGACCAAGATAGGGAATCGAACGCTTTCTCAAAATCAACAAGCAGAAGCAGGCCAGGAATGTTGTTAGTTTCAGTGTATTGCATAATGTCATAAATTAATCTAGTATTTTCTCCAATGTAACGTCCAGCTAGAAATCCTGTTTGACTTTCATTTATTAGTTTATTAAGTGCAGTTTTAATTCTGTATGCTATAGCAGATGATGCTATTTTATATTCTGTAGTCAACAAGCAAATTGGTCTGTAATTTTTCAAAAGTGTTCTTGGCTTATTTTCTTTAGGAATAAGTGTAATAATTCCTTGTCTGAAGGACAAAGATAGTTCTCCTTTGATGTAACTATAGTTTATGGCTCTTAATACAAAATGACCAATTTTTTTCCAAAACATTTTAAAGAATTCACAAGAATAGCCACTTATTCCAGGACTTTTATTATTTTGCATCTGTGAAAGTGAGTATGTAATTTCTTTCATTGTGAGGGGCCCTTCTAAATTTGCAGCTTCGGACAGTGTTAATTTGGGAATTTTAAGATGGATTAAATCTGTGTCCAAGTCAATATCTGTTAAGTTGCTATCTCTGCTTCTGTATAATTCAGTATAGAATAATTCAGCTTCTTTCAAGATTTGTTTTTGATCCGTGATGATTGTACCATCAGCTTTTTCAACTTTAGGAATCACTTTGCTAAGCATGATGTGTTTTTCTAGTGCACAGAAATATTTTGTGGGTTTTTCCCCATCTGCTATATTGGTGGCTCTTGATCTAATTTGTGCACCTTTTACTTTAGTTTGTCTGATTGCTGTTAATTCAGATTTAACCTGTTCTAATTCTATCATGCTTTCAGCATTTAGATTCTTTTCAATAGTAACAATATTTTGGAGTAATTGCTTTTCCTTATTATCATTCTGTTTTTTAATATATGAAGAATGCGAAATCGACTTTCCTCTGATTTCCATTAACAGTGTGTCCAAAAACAGTTGATCATCTATTCTTAGTTGTACCTCATTATAAGGAATGCTCGATATTTGTTCAAAGTTATATATTGGTACTGCATATTGTTTTACTATTTCATCAATTTTATTATTTATAACTTTAACATATTCAATATCATTTAATAAAGAATTATTATGCTTCCAGAATGGTTTGCCTTTTACAAAGCTGTTGAAACAAAGAGTCAATACAACAGCTGAATGATCAGATCTATAACTATTTTCTATAGAACAATCTTGCAAAGATGTAACAAAGTTCTCAGTTACTAGGAAAAAATCTAAACGGGCTTGCTGGAACGGTGTGCGTCTCCTCCATGTATAACGTTTCCAGTCTGGATGTTTTTCTCTAAATGGATCAATCAGAAATTTACTGTTTATTATTTCAATTAGTTTTTCTCTAGCTTTCTTATTATTCAATTGTTTGTATTTGTCAAGGTCTTTTTCTGGATTAAGAACCAGATTAAAGTCACCACACCAAATTAGAGAGTCATTGTTGATTTCATCTATTTTTGATAAGACTGTGTTATAGAAATTTGGGGAGTCATTATTTGGCCCATATATATTTACTAATGTACATCTGTTATTACCAATTGTAATATCTAGGATTAGAAAATTACCATTACTATCGTGAATACTTTGGTGTACTTTATAATCAAGTCCTTTTGTGAACAATATCGCGACTCCTCTGGAATTTGATTTGTATGAACTAAAGTAACATTCACTGTTCCATCTATTTCTTGTTATCTTTTCATCATTTCCTGGAATTAAATGGGTGTCTTGTAGACAATATATTTGACAGTTTTTACTCTCTAAGTAGTGGAGTATATCAGTTCTTTTTGGTATTTGACCTATCCCTTGGCAATTCATCGTCAAAATTTTTATATTACTCAGAGCCATGATAATTTTCGTAAGAGTTTATAATAGGGATAAAAATGAACATATGTCTTTTGGATTCTGGGCTGCAGACCATCAAATATAAACAAAAACAAAAGGTGAGAGGATATGTGCACAAAAGGTACAGCATAAATAAAGTTAGGTGCTAAACTAGGTGTCATCAGGTATTGTGCTACTAATGCAATATTGTCTATAGCTATGATATTGTAAGAAAAAGGTAATATACTGGTCGAGGACATACATATGAAGCAGACATAATTGAAAATGTGTTCAGATATACCATACTTCCAACTACTCAGATAGGATTTCAAAATAGGACATACTAGTACTCGATATCTACAGATATACACATGATAAACAAAGAACCACATGTGAACTTATTAATACGTTACTGTCACTAATGCAATTACAGTTCAAAACTATAACTGATACAAGATTAAATACTGCACATGTTTGGCAAAGACAACTCTAGACAGTATATTTCTAGAAGTATATAAAGAAAGAAAAATAACTACTTTGTAAGACTATAATTATATAGTTGTATATCTCACAACATGAATCTGTACTGTTGTGCTTACCGCCCATGATGACATTACACCCTGTTAATTTAAGCAGTTTGTGCACATCTGTGCAATATTTATATGTATTTATAGTATTTATAGTTATTGTATGATATATTATATTACAGTATATACATATGTTATGTGTGTTTCTATATACTAGTACACATTGGATTAAAGACGAACATATTTTCTGCGCATTCATGCATATAACTATCTATTGCAATATGCTCCAAGCATTTAGGCATACAAAACAAGAAAATAATCTAGAATAGCAACATTACAGTACAAGATAACATTATAATCATTCATGAAAAACTTCCAGACAAAGCAAACATTCAACTATACACATGTTCAGTCATTTATTTTATCACTGCGTCAATATCGTCATTAATGTCAAATTTGAATCTTTTGTTGTATTTAGTTTCGCCATACACTGAGCCATTGAAGTACCAGGCTGAATTCATGGATTCATGATTGCTGATACGGGAGATCAGCATAGAGTTCAGTTTGGTGACATCATATTTCAACTGATTTCCAGAAGCTTTCATTGCTGACCTCACTTTCATTATCTGTATTTTGTCGCTGTTGTTTCTTAGCTTCACTAAGACTGGTTTAGGGTTTCCTGGTTTACCTGGTATGCGATGCATAGCAACAACAGAAGCTGAATCTAGTAGCACTCCTTGTTTGGCAAACATATCTTTTATCTCCATTCGCAGGCTATCATCAGATTCTCTTGGTTTCTGGATAACATTCAAAACTTTTACATTGTTTTTTCGTGAATATTGTTCATTGTAGTTTGCCTTTGCAAGCGCTTCATTGGAGGTTTTCTGTACAGTATGAAGTTGTTCTTTGACTGTGTTTATTCTTTGCATTTTTATTTTCAAGTCTTTGTTTTCCTCTTGTAACTGATCAATTTTTTTTGACAATCGGTTTGTTTTCTCCCTGACTTGTATATCGTCATTTCTATATTTTTATTTAATTCTATCATGATGTTGCTAACTGTTGCCTTTATAAATACTTCCATATCCTTTTTGGTCATTATTTCATTAGTTTTGTCCACAAGGGTTTTGAGATTTTCCCCCATCTCTCTCATATCATTGTTCATTTCGTCAATTTGGTGATTCATGATTGCAAGTTCCTCTGCACTCGATTCTGCGACCTCTGAATAAGGTCGTTTCGTTTTCCCAGGTATAGCATGAACAGAGTCAGCCCCAGGCCTGGTTTGCTTTTTTTCATTTTTACTTTTATTTGGAGACACTTTATTTTCCTTTGTGCCTTTCTTTTGTTCACTAGTTTTTGCCTGAGAAGCTTGTGAACTCATTGTGACAATATAAGTGCTCCAGAGAAATGTTATTATGAATTAATGATGATCATAGCTGTTTATAATTGTAAATGTGATTACATTTTATAATCTACCCCTTCTAAAAACCTGGGGACTTTCTCAACACAGTGTTAGTATCCAATATATATCCAATTTTCAATTGTCCACAAATTTAGTTTCTATTATTTTTCTCAAATGCTTGTAAATATCTCCAACACCGTAACATTGTCACTACTATGTCTTCAATATGTTCTAGTCTGTTAATTCCTCAACATTTCACTATATAATCCATTTCTAAAATATTTCTTTAAATCCTGTTTTTTGCACAAAAACCTGAGAGCACCAAAAACTACATGTTATGACATGAACCAATGATACCATGATTTGTGTGAATTCGGTCAAATGTCTTGTGTGATCAGCGACGGGTCCACTCCAATTGATTTCTATAGTAGGAAACCTCGTATGAACTGTCAAATAAACAATACCATGCGTTTGACCTTTCAATGTCGAATCGGGGTCATGCTAATCTTTTGTCAAATACCAGCAATCCAAGTGCTATTCCCTAGTTTTATAGATCTAGATTTTATGGTCATTCTGAAATTTGTATATTACCGACAGCATAACAGCTTATGTATACAGGTGCCCTCTGAGCAGTATTGAATGCACCTGGTAAAACCACCAACCTGATATAATTGGACACCACCAGTGGAACTGAACCTATAGAGTTGAGAAGCAGGTGACTGACTACCTTGGATACTCATCCACGGAGATATAGTGGCTGTTGCAGACAGATAGTGGATGTAGCATTCTGTCAATAGCTTCATATAAACTTCACAGTTAAAATGGGATCATTGTGTAAAACTAGGCCAGCTTACAATACTGAATTTACACAACATTTGCTTCGTACAAAGCCAGATCAGTACTTTGACGATAATTTTAACCATTGTCTGGTTTGTCAGGGTAAACTGGTTCTAGTTTGGTTTAGTACCAGTATTATTGATATTGTATTTTATTTACAGGCTATGAAGAATATAGCAACAACTGGACACATTATGCTGTGAAAGAACCGAAGTAGTATGGATATATATGCGATAATGCCAATCATATCCAGACACTATGCAGTGAAGAAAAACGGACAGAACAAACTGTGCCGACTCAACATGATTCGGGGATTACTGACTGTAACTTATCTCCCCCTCAAACTAAAACTTTATTTGAAACAAAGAAATGAAAGAGAACAATTGTCATTTAATGCATTTTTATTCCAGATGATTATACAGCAATTCATTTCATTAAGATCCATAATATCAAATTTATTTGGTTATTAGTTTGTTCCATTGCGTCCCAACATTTCCATGTATATTCCATTGCGTCCCAACATTTCCATGTAGTACCGAAGACACTGTCAGAACATGTCCGTCTAGGACCAACCGTTCAATCTGAAACAAGAGTAAATTATCATAAAAGTCTGAATGTATTAGTGACATTTGAGGTTAGTAATATCTAGGATGCAAGTTAATTTAAACAAGAGCACCATGAACTTTTGAAGGCCTCAGTGTGCTCACAAGAGTTCAAAGGGTTATACAAACACAGTATCTGGAACGTTTGCATATTCTCCGTGGCCTAGTGGTTAAGGCGTCCGTCCACATATGTAGCGGGAGGTCGAAAATTCGAACCTCGCCAGAAATGGCTGGCTCTTTCAATAGGGGTGACATTAAAATAAACAATACGTTACACTATTTTTATTCTATTTAAAGCTAGTTTAACAGGTCGCCCAATGAATGGTTATAGTTGCAACACAGCTAGTACACATATCCACTAGCCACATTATCTGAGAATTATGGTTTCTGATATTAAAGATGATTTTTAAAATGTTGAAGTTTCATCAATTAACATTATGACATAAGGGAGGGGGGATGAGGTATATCACTGTCCAATGGAATCGCTCACCTGTGACAACTGTATGAGGTTAAGTTTAAACTTTCTTTATTTAACAATGACTGGGAAATAAGCTGTAACATCTTATATTAATCACTCTTGTTGGAGCGGATGACATAGTATTTGTGTTCATTCGTGTCGGAGGAAACCGGAGTACCCGGAGAAAACCCACTTGTCTGATCTGTTGACCACCGTACCATCTCACATACTTCCAAGTGTGAGGATGATCGAACTCGGGTTGCATTTGTGAGAAGCGAGCGCATTAACCACTGCGCCAACCGGACAGCCACCGGACATCCAACTATATACGTGAGATTACTTATAAACAAATGAATAATAATTTGTGATCAGAATCAACTTCAATTATGTAGCGGTCCAGTGGTTAACACACAGGTTAAACTCACCACTATACCATACTAAAATGATTCACATCATAGTCTTTCGGATAACACTCTAAACTGTGTACGTAAACGAGGCAGAGGACACTGGAATGCGTCTCTGTATGTATCATTGCACAATCCACTAAAATCACTAATCTCTTCAAGAGGTGTAGCTCATATGGGCAACCGGTAGCGATGTTAAATATCCATAAAACACACACACAATCAACTTCCATTTGTAACACTTTAAGTGATGCAAATATCATCCAAACATTTATGAATTGCATTGGCACAGTCATATTTGACTGATAATCTATATATGACTGGAATATATTCTTACCTTGCGCATTGAAATGCAGTTGCTGGGCAGACATCCACACTATTTGTTCAAGTCTGCCCCCATCTCATTGCAATGTCCACACCTGCACCAATATTGTGTACTAACAGCTGGTTATAGAGGTCCTGGTTATGGTGGTGGAGATTGAGTACCAGATTCTGCAACTTCTCAACACCCATGTGCTAAATGACAATCTGTAAATGTAATGAATTTTCTATGAGGTACATATATAAACAGACATAATCCCATTAAGAAAAAAATACAGTATCTTATTAAAACATTTTAAACAAATACATCCTTCTCTTTTTTCCAATGTGACTTCATTGTGATGGTGCGTCACTAACTGTATGTGTGACGTGACACTGTGTGACATCCATGATTCAGTGATGAACACTTTTTATACCATTGATACGCATCCGAATGAGCAAATGTACCTCTAAAAGGACTACATCTTGCAGACAGAGAGAGCTTACAGAGAGAGCTTACAGACAGAGAGAGCTTACAGACAGAGAGAGAGAGCTTACATACAGAGAGAGAGCTTACAGACAGAGAGAGCTTACATACAGAGAGAGCTTACAGACACAGAGAGCTTACAGACACAGAGAGCTTACAGACACAGAGAGCTTACAGACACAGAGAGCTTACAGACAGAGAGAGAGCTTAGTTTCAGACAGGACGGAAAACCAATTAGAACCACTGGCCTTCAAGTCAATTGGATTATTGTTTCCCCCCTGAAAGAATCTGACCCCAGTACGACATGAACCCTGATGTGACATGAACCCTGATGCAGGACCAAACAAGATATATATGTGATGGACAACTTGAACACAGATGTCGGATGAAACAAGATATATATGTGATGGACAACTTGAACACAGATGTCGGATGAAACAAGATATGTATGTGATGGATAACTTGAACACAGATGTCGGATGAAACAAGATATATATGTGATGGACAACTTGAACACAGATGTCGGATGAAACAAGATATGTATGTGATGGACAACTAGAACACAGATGCCGGATGAAACAAGATATGTATGTGATGGATAACTTGAACACAGATGCCGGGTGAAACAAGATATGTATGTGATGGACAACTTGAACACAGATGCCGGGTGAAAAACAAGATATGTATGTGATGGACAACTTGAACACAGATGCGCGGATGATGAAACAAGATATGTATGTGATGGACAACTTGAACACAGATGCCGGATGAAACAAGATATGTATGTGATGGACAACTTGAACACAGATGCCGGCCGGACCAAACAAGATATGTATGTGATGGACAACTTGAACACAGATGCGGCGGACCAAACAAGATATGTAGTGATGGACAACTTGAACACAGATGCCGGCCGGACCAAACAAGATATGTATGTGATGGACAACTTGAACACAGATGCCGGACCAAACAAGATATGTATGTGATGGACAACTTGAACACAGATGCCGGCCGGACCAAACAAGATATGTATGTGATGGACAACTTGAACACAGATGCCGGCCGGACCAAACAAGATATGTATGTGATGGACAACTTGAACACAGATGCCGGACCAAACAAGATATGTATGTGATGGACAACTTGAACACAGATGCCGGATGAAACAAGATATGTATGTGATGGACAACTTGAACACAGATGCCGGCCGGACCAAACAAGATATGTATGTGATGGACAACTAGAACACAGATGCCGGCCGGACCAAACAAGATATGTATGTGATGGACAACTTGAACACAGATGCCGGCCGGACCAAATAAGATATGTATGTGATGGACAACTTGAACACAGATGCCGGATGAAACAAGATATGTATGTGATGGACAACTTGAACACAGATGCCGGCCGGATCAAACAAGATATGTATGTGATGGACAACTAGAACACAGATGCCGGCCGGACCAAACAAGATATGTATGTGATGGACAACTTGAACACAGATGCTGGCCGGACCAAACAAGATATGTATGTGATGGACAACTAGAACACAGATGCCGGATGAAACAAGATATGTATGTGATGGACAACTAGAACACAGATGCCGGCCGGACCAAACAAGATATGTATGTGATGGACAACTTGAACACAGATGCAGGACCAAACAAGATATGTATGTGATGGATAACTTGAACACAGATGCCGGCCGGACCAAACAAGATATGTATGTGATGGATAACTTGAACACAGATGTTGGCCGGACCAAACAAGATATGTATGTGATGGACAACTAGAACACAGATGCCGGATGAAACAAAAGGATTCCAACTAAAATGACCAATATACATATTGGAAAGGATCAGACTTTACATGCCAAGAACGCCAGCAATTTCGCTCATTCACATCGCACAATATTAGTAAAGATTGGTGAATATTGGAGTTCGTAAACATCAGTAAAGATTGGTGAATATTGGAGTTCGTAAACATCAGTAAAGATTGATGAATATTGGAGTTCGTAAACATCAGTAAAGATTGGTGAATATTGGAGTTCGTAAACATCAGTGAATATACAAGGTCATATGCAAACTGCACAATATTTGTGAAAATAATCTTGCTCCTAAAGTCATTCTGGTAAATTCTTGCAATATCATGATTCTGATTGGCCGATTCAGCCCATGTGATCGAAGTTTTTTTTATAACTTTATTTATTTTCAACGATTGCGAAGCAAGTTGTAGCAACTTATATTAATCACTCCCGTTGGCGCGAATGAAAGCGTATAATTATGTGGTCATTCGTGTGGGAGAAAACCGGAGCACCCGGAGAAAACCCACCTGTCCGATCTGGCGATCACCGTACCATCTCACATACTTCCCGGTCCGAGGATCGGACATTAAAGGAAGATAGATAGAACCCGGGTTGCATTGGTGAGAAGTGAACGCGCTAACCACTGCGCTAATAGGACAGCTTATCGCCGTTCATAACCCGATGAATTGCAACATTATTCTAGTCTCATTAACCCATTTCATTCTGGATACCGTTCAAACGGTATTTGCAAAGAACATAATAGCCAGATTAACCGCCACGGAACGTTCCGTCCGATCAGGCTCTATGCTGTTTGCTATTCAGATGATCTTGCTAAGACACTTGGCTATGCAGCAAACAACATAGATCCTGATCAGCATGCAGCGTGACGCTGCAGCTGATCTGGATCTATGTTGTTTGCAAAAGCCTTTAAATATATCCAGAATGAAATGGGTTAATGTTTCATAGCACACTACTTTTTTGTATGGTGTGACGAATCAAAAATATAATTGTTTTGTTTCATCCAGGTATGAAATGTCAATTTGTTTTTAAATAACTGACATTTCATACTACGATGAAATGCAGAAAAAAAACATTCTGTTGTTAAGTATGCATACCAACTACTGAGGAGAGTCAACACATACCAGTATAAGTTAACACAGTTCACAGCTTCCGGGTCTCTGCTACTGGCTGCCCAGTGAAGCAGTGTCTTACCCTCTATGTCTGGAATACCTATGTTGGAGTCCTAGAAAATAAAACTAATTCCCTTTATATAGATCCACACAGGAGTTTGAACACGCACATTGTTATATTTTTAAAGTTTATTTATTTTTCAACAAATGCGAAGCAAGTTTTAACAACTTATATTAATCACTCTCGTTGGCACGAATAAAAGCATATATGTGGTCATTCATGTGGGAGGAAACCGGAGTACCCGGAAGAAAACCCACCTGTCCGATCTGGCAACCACCGTACCATCTCACTTACTTCCTGGTCTGAGGATCAAACCCAGGTCGCATTGGTGAGAAGCGAGCGCACTAACCACAGAGCTAATCGGACAGCCAAATAATTCCTAGTTCCATCTACACAGGAATTTGAACACGCAAAGTACGTCTACATGTAAAATATCCCCAAATTTCAGTATTATTGAAACATTGAAGAAAACGGTAGTTCGCACAGAGAAGAAATCCTTTTCATGAGGGGATTCCCCCCTCTACTTAAGATAACATACATTATACAAACTGTAGATCTACTTTTATAGGTGAGTGAATATATCATGTCATCGTATCAATACATTACCTAGTAGAAGCTATGTTAAATAGCCATGACCCCGGTGCTTTGAAATCTGTATAACATTTACAGAGTAATTTCACTGATTGTTTAATTTTCTTTTCAAGCTCTGCCTCCCGGGTATTTAACTGGGACGTTTGATACATCCTGTGAGCCTGTTAATTATTAATCCTACTAACTGGAGGTTAACTTATAGGTGAATACATGTGTAAATATTGCACTGACCTGTTTGATCAGCATTTTGACATGTTCCAGGTTACCATATGACGCTGCCCAATGAAGAGCTGTTCTCTGAAATGCAAATATAATATTTTCAACTTAAAACATTCAACCCCAAATAACTGACTTGGACTGGTGCATGATATTTTTAGACCAATAAATTAATAAGAAAATTATATTTGGACCAGTTCTTTTATCAACATAGGTAATGTTGTCTAAAAATAGTAATATTACTGGCAGAAAGTGCAGATCCTGATGAGACAGCTATATAGAGGTATGTGGTGTTGAAAGGGTTAATTGTGTTTTATTTGTTTAACTCTCGTATAGTACAGCAGCAAGGATATCAACTAAACCACCCATATATCTAGTATTATGTAAATCGAGTATTCCACCGAACTTTCATATATCTAGTATTAAGTAAATCAAGTATTCCACCCAACTTCCATATATCTAGTATTAAGTAAATCGAGTATTCCACCCAACTTCCATATATCTAGTATTAAGTAAATCGAGTATTCCACTCAACTTCCATATATCTAGTATTAAGTAAATCAAGTATTCCACCCATCTTCCATATATCTAGTATTAAGTAAATCGAGTATTCCACCCAACTTCCATATATCTAGTATTAAGTAAATCAAGTATTCCACCCAACTTCCATATATCTAGTATTAAGTAAATCGAGTATTCCATCCAACTTCCATATATCTAGTATTAAGTAAATCGAGTATTCCATCCAACTTCTATATATCTAGTATTATGTAAATCGAGTATTCCACCCAACTTCCATATATCTAGTATTAAGTACATTGAGTATTCCACCCAACGTCCATATATCTAGTATTAAGTAAATTGAGTATTCCACCCAACTTCCATATATCTAGTATTAAGTAAATCGAGTATTCCACTCAACTTCCATATATCTAGTATTAAGCAAATAAAGTGGAATACTCGATTTACTTGATACTAGACTATATGGAAGATGGGTGGAATACTCATTTTACGTAATACTAGATATACGCAAGTTGGCTGGAATACTCATTTTACGTAATACTAGATATACGCAAGTTGGCTGCAATACTCATTTTACGTAATACTAGACTATATGGAAGTTGGATGGAATACTCATTTTACGTAATACTAGATATATGGAAGATGGATGGAATACTTTATTTATGTTATACTAGACTATATGGAAGTTGGATGGAATACTCATTTTACGTAATACTAGATATACGCAAGTTGGCTGGAATACTCATTTTACGTAATACTAGATATACGCAAGTTGGCTGCAATACTCATTTTACGTAATACTAGACTATATGGAAGTTGGATGGAATACTCATTTTACGTAATACTAGATATATGGAAGATGGATGGAATACTTTATTTATGTTATACTAGACTATATGGAAGTTGGATGGAA
>CM026392.1:59644649-59709451 GCA_014843695.1 Archivesica marissinica
TGATGAATATATACATGCAGGAGACATGTGGAAAATGGTGTTTAGCAATATCAAAGACTGTGCCATAACAAAGATTGATACATAATTATTACGAATCATTGCATACATTTCTATTGCCGATTCTCATGCATTAAAGGCTATTCTGAAAAATAGCCCCCCCCCCCTGGACGTTCTTTTGTCGGGGGTGGCGTCAAAACCAGTTTGCATTTTGGGTGTTTTTTTCCTGGCAACACAAAAGTCATCTACATGTTACTCCACTTATCATACACCTTTCTAAAATGGCGAGGGTGGGGGCCGGGGTTGACAACCTGCTTCAACAGGGGGGTCTTTGTTTAGGGACAGCTGCAAATTACATATTTGTACCTTAACACATGGTCTGCTAGGCATCTGTTAATTGGGGGCTCATCATTGACCTACATATATTGACCAGTAAGCAAAATAACGGTACATGGTATGATCGTATATCCTCGAAAGCGGATTATGTTTTTATTTATTCTTATAGTGCGTTGACCACATATGATATAATTTGCACGGGTATTTCTCACGCTAATTCCGTATTTGAAACATATTGTACTTTGTTATATCAAATGACCAAGCATTTCCATGTGTTATCCCTGAATTGTCAGGGCCTTCGTGACAGAGGCAAACGCATGCGTCTTAATGAATATTTACTACAACAGAAGGTAGATATATTTTTTGCACAAGAATCTCATTTCACAAAGGATATTTCAAAAAGTTTAATAAATGACTTCGACAAATGGTCCCTATATAATTCTTACGGAAATAATGTAAGTAGAGGTTGTTCTATTTTCATTTTAAAATCATTCGATAACATTTGTGATATCAAAACAATTATTGCGGATGAAAATGGTCGGTATATCTTATTAAATATTGATATTGAAGAAGTATCTTATAGTCTCATGAATATATATGCAAACAACGACTTCAATAATAGACATATCTTTTTTAATAAAATAAATGCAATCATAGATGAACACGTCACAGGGTTCAAGGTAATCGGAGGGGACTATAATGAAACATTAGGAAATTTAGATAGAATCTGTAGACAGCCAGACAACAATAAGAGTACAAAACACAAAACAGTTAAATCTTTACCAAAGCTAATTAATAATCACACATTATGTGATATATGGAGAGAATTAAATGCAACTAAATCACAATTTACATGGCGTCGAAAAAATGGAATTGAAAAAAGCAGAATAGATTATTGGTTAGTAGAAGATAACATAGTCCCTAATATATTCAATACTGATATCAGACCGGCATGTATTAAATACACTGATCACTCAGACCGGCATGTATTAAATACACTGATCACTCAGACCGGCATGTATTAAATACACTGATCACCAAGCAATCTCCCTCAAAATAATAAAAAATAATAAGAGAGGGCCAGGATATTGGAAATTCAATAACACTCATTTAAATGATACACTATTTGTTAACTATATGTCAAATGAAATTAGACGCGTTCTTTCCATCAATATAACTTATTCAGCTGAAACAAAATGGGAACTGCTAAAATCTGAAATTAAGGGTAAAGCAATCATCTACACTAAAAGAAAGACCAACGAGAGAAATAACAGGTTATCTTTTTTAGAAAATATATTGAAACGTTTGATAGAAAACAGCGATGAAAATATTGAAAACGCAAATACAATTCAAACTCTAGAGAATGAAATAAATGAATTATACAATTATAAAGCTAAGGGTGCCCAAATCAGATCAAGAATAGACTTCATAGAAAATGGTGAAAAGAACACAAAATATTATTTAGCTCTAGAACATTCTAGACAAACACGCAAAGTATTAAAAAGATTAACAATTAATGGGAAAACCGTTACAAGTGTAGATAGAATACTGGAAGAAGAAGTTAACTTTTACTCAAAATTCTACCAAGCAGATAACATTAATGAAGATGACATAAACTCTTACATTACTAACACTCAATCAGAAAATAAGTTAAATGAAACTGAATCAAATATTTGTGAAGGTTTATTTACGGCATCCGAGTGCGAAATTGCAGTTACATCTATGAAGTCAAATAAAAGCCCTGGTCTCGATGGGCTAACAAGTGAATTCTACAACAAATTCTGGAGTACTATAGGTCAACCATTAATAGATGCGTTAAATCGTGGATTCAGTAATTCAAAACTCACTGTTTCACAAAGAACGGGTGTTTTATCGTTACTATATAAAAAAGGAGATCCAACTAACTTAGAAAACTGGCGGCCGATTACATTATTAAACGTTGATTATAAAATTGCTGCACGAGTTCTAGCTAATCGTCTCCAAAAGGTAATACATAAAATAATAAGCATGGACCAACAAGGATATATAAAAAATAGATTTATTGGATACCATCTACGGCATATACAAGACATAATCGACTATACGGAATTACTTGACCTGGACGGAGAAATCTTGTTCCTTGATTTTCGTAAAGCTTTTGATACGATTGAGTGGTCTTTCTTATTCAATGCTTTAAAATATTTCGGATTTAAACACAACTTCATACAATGGATAAAAGTTTTATATAGCAATTGTTTCACATATATAATTAATAATGGATGGATGTCGAAAGTTATTTGTCCTAGTAGAGGCATTCGACAGGGTTGTCCTATTTCCTCATTATTATTTATAATTGCGGCAGAAATTATGGCGCTTCGAATTCGACAGAATAACCAAATTTCTGGAATAAATATTAAAATAGACGATATTACACACTCGTTAAAAATATCTCAATTAGCCGACGACACAACGCTATTTCTTAACTCCCGCGAAGACGTTGTACAATCTCTGTCTGAAATCGATACATACGGAACCTTTTCTGGACTTAAATTAAATAAAGACAAAACCGAAGGACTATGGATTGGTAATCTAAATAATAAGACATGTAAAGTTGGTGGTATAAAATGGAATTCTACCCCTATTAAAGCGTTAGGCATCTACTTTGGAACTAATAGTTCGGAATGTAACCAATTGAACTGGAATGAAAAAATCGAGAAAAGTAAAACAATAATCAATAAATGGAAAAATAGAAAATTAACATTCTATGGAAAAATACAAATAATTAAAACACTTCTCATACCTAAGCTTACGTATGCTATCCATTCGATAGTTGTGCCCAAGAAGGTCAGAAATAAACACAATCATATACAATTTCTTATGGGATAATAAAAATGAAAAAATAAAGCGTACTACATTAATTGGAAGCAAACTTGAAGGTGGTCTTGAAATGATTGATCTAGATTCTTATATAACAGCTGTTAAATGAAGTGATTGATCTAGATTCTTATATAACAGTTGTTAAATCAAAATGGATAAAAGCTTTATTGAGTAATAAAAATGCCAACTGGAAACTAATACCGAGATATTTCTTCCAAACATTGGGAGATAACTTTTTATTCTTTTACACAAATATAGATAGTTTAAATAGCGCAGATCTCGATATATTTCCAGCGTTTTATAAAGATATAATAGATATATGGATCAAGATCAACAATAAAATCGAAACACAAAGGCCTAATACGTTCCGGGACATTAGAATGCAATTGATCTGGGGAAATAAGTACATCAAACATGGTGGGAAATGTTTATTTTATCTACATTGGATATAATCTGGAATTATTTACATAAACGATCTTCGGGGTGATAACGGCTCAATTTGTGAAGTTATTGTTTATATTAAACTAATAGATAAACGAAATTGGATAGCGGAATTCAATGTACTAAAACGAGCTTTACCAAAGAAATGGATTGAAACGGTCTTGACAAAAACATCAACTAGTACAAACGTTAAAACTATTTTAAGACTTCCAACGATCAATAAAAAACCGTTCGCTGATACCGATAACAAAGATATATATCAATATATGATTTGTTCAAAATTTACTAAACCATATATTCATAGATTCTGGTCCACCACTCTTGTTGAGCGAATTGACTGGACACCTGTATACAGGTTTATCAACAATATTCCCGACAATAGACTAAAGCAATTTAAATATAAAATTATAAATTATATATTTCCTAGCAAATTATTGCGACATAGATGGAATATGGTCTCCTCACCAAACTGTTTTATTTGTAATTGTCCGGAAACATATGAACACGTCTTCAGTACATGTACTTCAGTTGATGAAATATGGAATCACATTTCAATCATGCTACGTCAAATTGGAATCGGAAACGAAATAAGAGCACTCAAATATATGATTCTTGGATACAAAGTGATGTACTCCAAGTATTTTTTCATCAACGTAATTCTTTCAGTAATTGGTTTTAGTATTTATAAAGCATATTTCTTAAATGATAGTAGAGCTGTTAATGTCAATGTATATCGTATATTTAAACAGGAGTTCTATCTCCTGCATAAATATTACGAAAACTCGGGTATTAATGGCACACAAGTTTTAAATCAATTAAACGACTACCTACATGATAATTAGCAAGATCACATCAGTATTAAAAAAAATATATATATAACTATTTATAAGTGTATATCATATATGTATGTGTGTAAATGTATATGTATGTATGATGGGTGTGTATGTGGTACATATGTGTGTTTTTATGAATGCATTTGCATGCATATATGGGCATTTTGTGTATGCATTGATATACATGTATAGGTGTATATACGCATGATTGTATATATACTTTAAACTATTATGGCAATAACCTACATTTGCAAATGTCAATTGCAATGTGTGAAAGAAACCCAATTGTTTTGTTATTATAAAAAATGTTTATGAAATAAAAATTAAAAAAAAAAAGGCATCTGTTGTTCGTTTTTGCCAGGAATCTAATTAACACCCATTTCATTTTGTGAGTTTGCATACCCACATGTATGCAATACCCTTTACATGTAATTTGAAATGTTTTAATAATATACCATAATGGTGTGAGTTTGCGCCCCACCAGAACCATAGTGATGATGTATGTAGTGTAGAGAAGCCGTTTAAATCAACACGGTCTCTTCCTCGTGACAATGTGTTCCATTAAGGGGATGAGGCAGCGAAATCAATTAAACTAATGATGAAATAACTCGTTTCGCAATCAAGCAATTTGAATAAACTAGATAAGATATTCACCCAGCTAAAATTAAGAATTGTTATGGGTATGTGTCATTCTTGTTGCAGAATTAGATCAGAACTGTGTATTATTGAAGACATGTCAGGCATCATGGTACTGTCGAGTGTCCACAAGCTGAACAAGGACGGAAACACCACAATATTGAATAACAGAGAGATCATTCATAAGGTAACTTCATTAATACATTGAATACACTAAAGCAGCTGTGTCGCATATTAATTATTTTAATTTAATAGACCAGATTCTCACACCTTATTTAATTTATTATTATTATATAAACAGGTATACATTTATAATGCCTGAATGACCATGTAAGAGTTTATTATATTGACTGTATATCGATACTTTGGACACTATATAACCCTCCTCAAAGGGTCGTGAATATGCCACCACCTAAAGAAATGTTCATATTTGTGCGGTCTCTCTGTTTTAGGTGTCTCTGACCTTGAGTAATAGGTGTCTGATACCTTGAGTCGATGCCGATAGAATTTGGTAAATGTAGTATGTTGGCCTCACGTTTTTCGATGTCGCCATGTTGATCGGTCTTTTCAGGCTCAATTTTCGTCAGTTTGTACAAGTCGTACGCCACAACAATGTAGGTATTTACTGCATACTCCTAGCCCTTTATTTCTCAATTATTCTCTATTGTTATTTTATAGTAGGAATCATCGTCCAGTCATATGGGTTCATACTAAATATTCTTGTACCCAAGTTTCGTACTCATAATAAGTCGTACATTATTTCTCTGGCCTCATAATGTTATAGTACATCTTGCTACAGTATTTAAGTAAATTAACTTTGTAATACAGCAAACTACATTATTGTTGTGTTTTCTCAATACTGGACTATTGTTATAAATTCTTTGTAACTGTATTTTCAGTCTTAACCACATACATACCAGTACAACATATCTGCGTTGAATAAAGAGGTAGAAACATTTAACGTTTTGTTCATGGTATTGGTTGACTTTCGCCATGGGGCAGTAAAATATTACTTGGAGAATGTAATTTGTTTTTTCCATCAATCAATAATTAACCATGTAATAGGAATGGGTGCTAATGTTTATAGCTACGTCTGTCTGGGGACAGGGTATCTCAAAAATATGTTGATAGACTTTGTGGATGTTTGCTGGTGTATGATTTGTGTGAATTCGGTCAAATGTCTTGTGTGATCAGCGACGGGTCCACTCCAATTGATTTCTATAGTAGGAAACCCCGTATGAACTGTCAAATAAACAATACCATGCGTTTGACCTTTCAATGTCGAATCGGGGTCATGCTAATCTTTTGTCAAATACCAGCAATCCAAGTGCTATTCCCTAGTTTTATAGATCTAGATTTTATGGTCATTCTGAAATTTGTATATTACCGACAGCATAACAGCTTATGTATACAGGTGCCCTCTGAGCAGTATTGTATGCACCTGGTAAAACCACCAACCTGATATAATTGGACACCACCAGTGGAACTGAACCTATAGAGTTGAGAAGCAGGTGACTGACTACCTTGGATACTCATCCACAGAGATATAGTGGCTGGTGCAGACATATAGTGGATGTAGCATTCTGTCAATAGCTTCATATAAACTTCCAAGTTAAAATGGGATCATTGTGTAAAACTAGGCCAGCTTACAATACTGAATTTACACAACATTTGCTTCGTACAAAGCCAGATCAGTACTTTGACGATAATTTTAACCATTGTCTGGTTTGTCAGGGTAAACTGGTTCTAGTTTGGTTTAGTACCAGTATTATTGATATTGTATTTTATTTACAGGCTATGAAGAATATAGCAACAACTGGACACATTATGCTGTGAAAGAACCGAAGTAGTATGGATATATATGCGATAATGCCAATCATATCCAGACACTATGCAGTGAAGAAAAACGGACATAACAAACTGTGCCGACTCAACATGATTCGGGGATTACTGACTGTAACTTATCTCCCCCTCAAACTAAAACTTTATTTGAAACAAAGAAATGAAAGAGAACAATTGTCATTTAATGCATTTTTATTCCAGATGATTATACAGCAATTCATTTCATTAAGATCCATAATATCAAATTTATTTGATTATTAGTTTGTTCCATTGCGTCCCAACATTTCCATGTATATTCCATTGCGTCCCAACATTTCCATGTAGTACCGAAGACACTGTCAGAACATGTCCGTCTAGGACCAACCGTTCAATCTGAAACAAGAGTAAATTATCATAAAAGTCTGAATGTATTAGTGACATTTGAGGTTGGTAATATCTAGGATGAAAGTTAATTTAAACAAGAGCAACATGAACTTTTGAAGGCCTCAGTGTGCTCACCAGAGAGTTCAAAGGGTTATACAAACACAGTATCTGGAACGTTTGCATATTCTCCGTGGCCTAGTGGTTAAGGCGTCCGTCCACATATGTAGCGGGAGGTCGAAAATTCGAACCTCGCCAGAAATGCCTGGCCCTTTCAATAGGGGTGACATTAAAATAAACAATACGTTACACTATTTTTATTCTATTTAAAGCTAGTTTAACAGGTCGCCCAATGAATGGTTATAGTTGCAACACAGCTAGTACACATATCCACTAGCCACATTATCTGAGAAGTATGGTTTCTGATATTAAAGATGATTTTTAAAATGTTGAAGTTTCGTCAATTAACATTAGGACATAAGGGAGGGGGGATGAGGTATATCACTGATGTCCAATGGAATCGCTCACCTGTGACAACTGTATGAGGTTAAGTTTAAACTTTATTTATTTAACAATGACTGGGAAATAAGCTGTAACATATTATATTAATCACTCTTGTTGGAGCGGATGACATAGTATTTGTGGTCATTCGTGTCGGAGGAAACCGGAGTACCTAGAGAAAACCCACTTGTCTGATCTGTTGACCACCGTACCATCTCACATACTTCCAAGTGTGAGGATGATCGAACTCGGGTTGCATTTGTGAGAAGCGAGCGCATTAACCACTGCGCCAACCGGACAGCCAACTATATACGTGAGATTACTTATAAACAAATGAATAATAATTTGTGATCATAAACAAATGAATAATAATTTGTGATCAGAATCAACTTCAATTATGTAGCGGTCCAGTGGTTAACACGCAGGTTAAACTCACTACTATACCATACTAAAATGATTCACATCATAGTCTTTCGGATAACACTCTAAACCGTGTACGTAAACGAGGCAGAGGACACTGGAATGCGTCTCTGTATGTATCATTGCACAATCCACTAAAATCACTAATCTCTTCAAGAGGTGTAGCTCATATGGGCAACCGGTAGCGATGTTAAATATCCATAAAACACGCACACAATCAACTTCCATTTGTAACACTTTAAGGGATGCAAATATCATCCAAACATTTATGACTTGCACTGGCACAGTCATATTTGACTGATAATCTATATATGACTGGAATATATTCTTACCTTGCGCATTGAAATGCAGTTGCTGGGCAGACATCCACACTATTTGTTCAAGTCTGCCCCCATCTCATTGCAATGTCCACACCTGCACCAATTTTGTGTACTAACAGCTGGTTATAGAGGTTATGGTGGTGGAGATTGAGTACCAAATTCTGCAACTTCTCAACACCCATGTGCTCAATGACAATCTGTAAATGTAATGAATTTTCTATGAGGTACATATATAAACAGACAGAATCCCATTAAGGAAAAAATACAGTATCTTATTAAAACATTTTAAACAAATACATCCTTCTCTTTTTTCCAATGTGACTTCATTGTGATGGTGCGTCACTCACTGTATGTGTGACGTGACCCTGTGTGACATCCATGATTCAGTGATGAACACTTTTTATACCATTGATACGCATCCGAATGAGCAAATGTACCTCTAAAAGGACTACATCTTGCAGACAGAGTGAGCTTACAGACAGAGAGAGCTTAGTTTCAGACAGGACGGAGAACCACTGGATTATTGCTTCCCCCCTGAAAGAATCTGACCCCAGTACGACATGAACCCTGATGTGACATGAACCCTGATGCAGGACCAAACAAGATATGTATGTGATGGACAACTTGAACACAGATGCCGGATTGAACAAGATATGTATGTGATGGACAACTTGAACACAGATGCCGGATTGAACAAGATATGTATGTGATGGACAACTTGAACACAGATGCCGGATTGAACAAGATATGTATGTGATGGACAACTTGAACACAGATGTCGGGTGAAACAAGATATATGTATGTGATGGACAACTTGAACACAGATGCCGGGTGAAACAAGATATGTATGTGATGGACAACTTGAACACAGATGACGGATGAAACAAGATATGTATGTGATGGACAACTTGAACACAGATGCCGGGTGAAACAAGATATGTATGTGATGGACAACTTGAACACAGATGCCGGGTGAAACAAGATATGTATGTGATGGACAACTTGAACACAGATGACGGATGAAACAAGATATGTATGTGATGGACAACTAGAACACAGATGCCGGGTGAAACAAGATATGTATGTGATGGACAACTTGAACACAGATGTCGGCCTGACCAAACAAGATATGTATGTGATGGACAACTTGAACACAGATGTCGGGTGAAACAAGATATATGTATGTGATGGACAACTTGAACACAGATGCCGGGTGAAACAAGATATGTATGTGATGGACAACTTGAACACAGATGTCGGGTGAAACAAGATATATGTTGATGGACAACTTGAACACAGATGCCGGCCGGACCAAACAAGATATGTATGAGATGGACAACTAGAACACAGATGCCGGATGAAACAAGATATGTATGTGATGGACAACTTGAACACAGATGCCGGGTGAAACAAAATATGTATGTGATGGACAACTTGAACACAGATGCCGGCCGGACCAAACAAGATATGTATGAGATGGACAACTAGAACACAGATGCCGGATGAAACAAGATATGTATGTGATGGACAACTAGAACACAGATGCCGGACCAAACCAGATATGTATGTGATGGACAACTAGAACACAGATGCCGGATGAAACAAGATATGTATGTGATGGACAACTAGAACACAGATGCCGGATGAAACAAGATATGTATGTGATGGACAACTAGAACACAGATGCCGGATCAAACAAAAGGATTCCAACTAAAATGACCAATATACATATTGGAAAGGATCAGACTTTACATGCCAAGAACGCCAGCAATTTCGCTCATTCACATCGCACAATATTAGTAAAGATTGGTGAATATTGGTGAATATTGGAGTTCGTAAAGATCAGTAATGATTGGTGAATATTGGAGTTCGTGAATATTGGAGTTCATAAACATCAGTAAAGATTGGTGAATATTGGAGTTCGTAAACATCAGTAAAGATTGGTGAATATTGGGAGTTCGTAAACATCAGTGAATATACAAGGTCATATGCAAACTGCACAATATTTGTGAAAATAATCTTGCTCCTAAAGTCATTCTGGTAAATTCTTGCAATATCATGATTCTGATTGGTTGATTCAACCCATGTGATCGCGTTGTTTTTTTAAACTTTATTTATTTTACAACGATTGCGAAGCAAGTTGTAGCAACTTATATTAATCACTCTCATTGGCGTGGATGAAAGCGTATAATTATGTGGTCATTCGTGTGGGAGGAAACCGGAGTACCCGGAAGAAAACCCACCTGTCCGATCTGGCAACCACCGTACCATCTCATATACTTCCCAGTCCAAGGATCGAACCCGGGTTGCATTGGTGAGAAGAGAGCGCACTAACCACTGCGCTAATCGGACAGCTTATCGCCGTTCATAACCCGATGAATTGCAACATTATTCTAGTTTCATTAATATTTCATAGCACACTACTTTTTTGTATGGTGTGACGAATCAAAAATACAATTGTTTTGTAATTTGTAAAATATTAGAAATAATTATAAAAAATTGAATGTTCATTTTCTGAGTTTCATCCAGGTATGAAATGTCAATTTTTTTAAATAACTGACATTTCATACCACGATGAAACGCAGAAAAAAAACATTCTGTTGTTAAGTATACCAACTACTGAGGAGAGTCAACACATACCAGTATAAGTTTAACACAGTTCACAGCTTCCGGGTCTCTGCTACTGGCTGCCCAGTGAAGCGGTGTCTTACCATCTATGTCTGGAATACCTATGTTGGAGTCCTAGAAAATAAAACTAATTCCCTATATAGATCCACACAGGAGTTTGAACACGCATTTTTTTTTTTTAAAGTTTATTTATTTTTCAACAAATGCGAAGCAAGTTTTAACAACTTATATTAATCACTCTCGTTGGCGCAGATGAAAGCATATATGTGGGAGGAAACCGGAGTACCCGGAAGAAAACCCACCTGTCCGATCTGGCAACCACCGTACCATCTCACTTACTTCCTGGTCTGAGGATCAAACCCAGGTCGCATTGGTGAGAAGAGAGCGCACTAACCACTGCGCTAATCGGACAGCCAAATAATTCCTAGTTCCATCTACACAGGAATTTGAACACGCAAAGTACGTCTACGTGTAAAATATTCCCAAATTTCAGCATTATTGAAACATTGAAGAAAACGGTGGTTCGCACAGAGAAGAAATCCTTTTCATGAGGGGATTCCCCCCTCGACTTAAGATAACATACATTATACAAACTGTAGATCTACTTTTATAGGTGAGTGAATATATAATGTCATATCGTATCAATACATTACCTAGTAGAAGCTATGTTAAATAGCCATGACCACGGTGCTTTGAAATCTGTATAACATTTACAGAGTAATTTCACTGATTGTTTAATTTTCTTTTCAAGCTCTGCCTCCCGGGTATTTAACTGGGACCTTTGATACATCCTGTGAGCCTGTTAATTATTAATCGTACTAACTGGAGGTTAACTTACAGGTGAATACATGTGTAAATATTGCACTGACCTGTTTGATCAGCATTTTGACATGTTCCCGGTTACCATATGATGCTGCCCAATGAAGAGCTGTTCTCTGAAATGCAAATATAATATTTTCAACCTTAACACATTCAACTCCAAGTAACTGACTTGGACTGGTGCATGATATTTTTAGAGCAATAAATTAATAAGAAAATTATATTTGGACCAGTTCATTTATCAACATGGGTGATGTTGTCTAAAAATAGTAATATTACTGGCAGAAAGTGCAGATCCTGATGAGACGGCTATATAGAGGTATGTGGTGTTGAAAGGGTTAATTGTGTTTTATTTGTTTAACTCTCGTATATTACAGCAGTAAGGATATCAACTAAACCACCCATATATCTAGTATTATGTAAATCGAGTATTCCACTCAACTTCCATATATCTAGTATTAAGTAAATCGAGTATTCCATCCAACTTCCATATATCTAGTATTAAGTAAATCGAGTATTCCACCCAACTTCCATATATCTAGTATTAAGTAAATCGAGTATTCCACCCAACTTCCATATATCTAGTATTAAGTAAATTGAGTATTCCATCCAACTTCCATATATCTAGTATTAAGTAAATTGAGTATTCCATCCAACTTCCATATATCTAGTATTAAGTAAATTGAGTATTCCACCCAACTTCCATATATCTAGTATTAAGTAAATCGAGTATTCCACCCAACTTCCATATATCTAGTATTAAGTAAAATCAAGTATTACATCCAACTTCCATATATCTAGTATTAAGTAAATCGAATATTCCACCCAACTTCCATATATCTAGTATTAAGTAAATCGAGTATTCCACCCATCTTCCATATATCTAGTATTAAGTAAATCAAGTATTCCACCCAACTTCCATATATCTAGTATTAAGTAAATCGAGTATTCCACCCAACTTCCATATATCTAGTATTAAGTAAAATCAAGTATTACATCCAACTTCCATATATCTAGTATTAAGTAAATCGAATATTCCATCCAACTTCCATATATCTAGTATTAAGTAAATCGAGTATTCCACCCATCTTCCATATATCTAGTATTAAGTAAATCAAGTATTCCACCCAACTTCCATGTATTAAGTAAATCGAGTATTCCACCCATCTTCCATATATCTAGTATTAAGTAAATCGAGTATTCCACCTAACTTCCATATATCTAGTATTAAGTAAATCAAGTATTCCACCCAACTTCCATATATCTAGTATTAAGTAAATCGAGTATTCCACCCATCTTCCATATATCTAGTATTAAGTAAATCCAAGTATTCCACCTAACTTCCATATATCTAGTATTAAGTAAATCAAGTATTCCACCCAACTTCCATATATCTAGTATTAAGTATATCGAGTATTCCACCCATCTTCCATATATCTAGTATTAAGTAAATCGAGTATTCCACCTAACTTCCATATATCTAGTATTAAGTAAATCGAGTATTCCACCCAACTTCCATATATCTAGTATTAAGTAAATCGAGTATTCCACCTAACTTCCATATATCTAGTATTAAGTAAATCAAGTATTCCACCCAACTTCCATATATCTAGTATTAAGTAAATCGAGTATTCCACCCATCTTCCATATATCTAGTATTAAGTAAATCCAGTATTCCACCTAACTTCCATATATCTAGTATTAAGTAAATCAAGTATTCCACCCAACTTCCATATATCTAGTATTAAGTATATCGAGTATTCCACCCATCTTCCATATATCTAGTATTAAGTAAATCGAGTATTCCACCTAACTTCCATATATCTAGTATTAAGTAAATCGAGTATTCCACCCAACTTCCATATATCTAGTATTAAGTAAATCGAGTATTCCACCTAACTTCCATATATCTAGTATTAAGTAAATCGAGTATTCCACCCATCTTCCATATATCTAGTATTAAGTAAATCGAGTATTCCACCCATCTTCCATATATCTAGTATTAAGTAAATCGAGTATTCCACCCATCTTCCATATATCTAGTATTAAGTAAATCGAGTATTCCACCTAACTTCCATATATCTAGTATTAAGTAAATCAAGTATTCCACCCAACTTCCATATATCTAGTATTAAGTAAATCGAGTATTCCACCCATCTTCCATATATCTAGTATTAAGTAAATCGAGTATTCCACCCATCTTCCATATATCTAGTATTAAGTAAATCGAGTATTCCACCCATCTTCCATATATCTAGTATTAAGTAAATCGAGTATTCCACCTAACTTCCATATATCTAGTATTAAGTAAATCAAGTATTCCACCCAACTTCCATATATCTAGTATTAAGTAAATCGAGTATTCCACCCATCTTCCATATATATAGTATTAAGTAAATCGAGTATTCCAACTAACTTCCATATATCTAGTATTAAGTAAATCAAGTATTCCACCCAACTTCCATATATCTAGTATTAAGTATATCGAGTATTCCACCCATCTTCCATATATCTAGTATTAAGTAAATCGAGTATTCCACCTAACTTCCATATATCTAGTATTAAGTAAAATCGAGTATTCCACCCAACTTCCATATATCTAGTATTAAGTAAATAGAGTATTCCACCTAACTTCCATATATCTAGTATTAGGTAAATCGAGTATTCCACCCAACTTCCATATATCTAGTATTAAGTAAATCGAGTATTCCACCTAACTTCCATATATCTAGTATTAAGTAAATCGAGTATTCCACCCAACTTCCATATATCTAGTATAAAGTAAATCAAGTATTCCACCCAACTTCCATATATCTAGTATTAAGTAAATTGAGTATTCAACCCAACTTCCATATATCTAGTATTAAGTAAATTGAGTATTCAACCCAACTTCCATATATCTAGTATTAAGTAAATCGAGTATTCCACCCAACTTCCATATATCTGATATTAAGTAAATCGAGTATTCCACTCAACTTCGATTTACTTAATACTAGATATATGGAAGTTGGCTGGAATACTCATTTTACGTAATACTAGATATACACAAGTTGGCTGGAATACTCATTTTACGTAATACTAGATTATATGGAAGTTGGCTGGAATACTCATTTTATGTAATACTAGACTATATGGAAGTTGGCTGGAATACTCATTTTACGTAATACTAGACTATATGGAAGTTGGCTGGAATACTCATTTTACGTAATACTAGACTATATGGAAGTTGGATGGAATACTCATTTTACGTAATACTAGACTATATGGAAGTTGGATGGAATACTCATTTTACGTAATACTAGATATACGCAAGTTGGCTGGAATACTCATTTTACGGAATACTAGACTATACGCAAGTTGGCTGGAATACTCATTTTACGTAATACTAGACTATACGCAAGTTGGCTGGAATACTCATTTTATGTAATACTAGATATACGCAAGTTGGCTGGAATACTCATTTTACGTAATACTAGATATACGCAAGTTGGCTGGAATACTAGATTCATAGAGAGTTGAATACATATCACTAAAGACCAAAAACAAGTGATATTTGTTGAAGCGGGTGGTCACTTCGGAAAGCTTACCCAATATAGGAAATTAAAGCAAACATACGTTTCTCATTAATGCAATGCACATCTAAGACAAGAATCAAATGATTGCTTCCGAATACTCGATTGAATAGGTGTCCGAGTACTCGATTTCAAAATTGTTACTCGTTGCCATGGTGCATCTAAACTAAAGTCACAGTTTTGTTGTTGCTAATCTAGCGGCTAGTTTCTAGAGACTAGTTACTGTGCGTGTATACTTGTTACTCGTTGCCATGGTGCATCTATACTAAAGTCACAGTTTTGTTGTTGCTAATCTAGCGGCTGGTTTCTAGAGACTAGTTACTGTTTGTGTATACTTGTTACTCGTTGCCATGGTGCATCTATACTAAAGTCACAGTTTTGGTTGTTGCTAATCTAGCGGCTGGTTTCTAGAGACTAGTTACTGTGTGTGTATACTTGTTACTCGTTGCCATGGTGCATCTATACTAAAGTCACAGTTTTGGTTGTTGCTAATCTAGCGGCTGGTTTCCTCAGACTAGTTACTGTTTGTGTATACTTGTTACTCGTTGCTATGGTGCATCTATACTAAAGTCACAGATTTGTTGTTGCTAATCTAGCGGCTGGTTTCTTGAGACTAGTTACTGTGTGTGTATACTTGTTACTCGTTGCCATGGTGCATCTATACTAAAGTCACAGTTTTGTTGCTGCTAATCTAGCAGTGTGAGACTAGTTACTGTTTGTGTATACTTGTTACTCGTTGCCATGGTGCATCTAAACTAAAGTCACAGTTTTGTTACTGCTAATCTAGCAGTGTGAGACTAGTTACTGTTTGTGTATACTTGTTACTCGTTGCCATGGTGCATCTATACTAAAGTCACAGTTTTGTTGCTGCTAATCTAGCGGTGTGAGACTAGTTACTATTTGTGTATACTTGTTACTCGTTGCCATGGTGCATCTAAACTAAAGTCACAGTTTTGTTACTGCTAATCTAGCGGCTGGTTTCTAGAGACTAGTTACTGTTTGTGTATACTTGTTACTCGTTGCCATGGTGCATCTAAACTAAAGTCACAGTTTTGTTACTGCTAATCTAGCAGTGTGAGACTAGTTACTGTTTGTGTATACTTGTTACTCGTTGCCATGGTGCATCTATACTAAAGTCACAGTTTTGTTGCTGCTAATCTAGCGGTGTGAGACTAGTTACTATTTGTGTATACTCGTTGCCATGGTGCATCTAAACTAAAGTCACAGTTTTGTTACTGCTAATCTAGCGGCTGGTTTCTAGAGACTAGTTACTGTTTGTGTATACTTGTTACTCGTTGCCATGGTGCATCTATACTAAAGTCACAGTTTTGTTGCTGCTAAACTAGCGGCTGGTTTCTAGAGACTAGTTACTGTTTGTGTATACATGAAGGGCCATTTTTATGTCTGTTGTAACTAAATATACCTTATTTCTGTCTTGGTCATCAATCTCCCCTGGTAATAGTTGCCGTAGTAACAATGTCATACATTTTGGTGATTTGTGTCGTGTACACAGATGCAGTGCCGTTTGACCTTCATTGTCTTTCTCATGACAGTTAGCTCCCTTGGAAAGCAGCAGTTTCAACAATCTCACATTTCCCTGCAATCAAGAGAAGCTAGAAATGGTTTGTGAAACAATCTCACATTTCCCTGCAATCAAGAGAAGCTAGAAATGGTTTGTGGAACAATCTCACATTTCCCTGCAATCAAGAGAAGCTAGAAATGGTTTGTGGAACAAGCTCACATTTCCCTACAATCAAGAGAAGCTAGAAATGGTTTGTGGAACAATCTCACATTTCCCTGCAATCAAGAGAAGCTAGAAATGGTTTGTGGAACAATCTCACATTTCCCTGCAATCAAGAGAGGCTAGAAATGGTTTGTGGAACAATCTCACATTTCCCTGCAATCAAGAGAAGCTAGAAATGGTTTGTGGAACAAGCTCACATTTCCCTGCAATCAAGAGAAGCTAGAAATGGTTTGTGAAACAATCTCACATTTCCCTGCAATCAAGAGAAGCTAGAAATGGTTTGTGGAACAATTTCACATTTCCCTGCAATCAAGAGAAGCTAGAAATGGTTTGTGGAACAAGCTCACATTTCCCTACAATCAAGAGAAGCTAGAAATGGTTTGTGGAACAATCTCACATTTCCCTGCAATCAAGAGAAGCTAGAAATGGTTTGTGGAACAATCTCACATTTCCCTGCAATCAAGAGAAGCTAGAAATGGTTTGTGGAACAAGCTCACATTTCCCTGCAATCAAGAGAAGCTAGAAATGGTTTGTGAAACAATCTCACATTTCCCTGCAATCAAGAGAAGCTAGAAATGGTTTGTGGAACAAGCTCACATTTCCCTGCAATCAAGAGAAGCTAGAAATGGTTTATGAAACAATCTCACATTTCCCTGCAATCAAGAGAAGCTAGAAATGGTTTGTGAAACAATCTCACATTTCCCTGCAATCAAGAGAAGCTAGAAATGGTTTGTGAAACAATCTCACATTTCCCTGCAATCAAGAGAAGCTAGAAATGGTTTGTGAAAAAACATGTGTGTCTTTCCCGCTCACTGATGCTTCAGTGCAGTAATGAAAGCATCGAACTGAAATATATGAAGTCATTGCAATAAAATGTCAGAATTTGTAGAATTTGAGATAAATGTTCAAAGGGCTGTCAATCCGCAAGAAATCCTCCCAAACAGAACTGGTTTACAATATGGATATCTAGACATTATATGTGGGACAAACTCTAAGGTATGTTATACCATATATGGACAAACTCTAAGGTATGTTATACCATTAGTGGGACAAACTCTAACGTATGGAATACCATATGTGGACAAACTCTAAGGTATGGTATACCATATGTGGGACAAACTCTAAGGTATGGTATACCATATGTGGGACAAACTCTAAGGTATGGTATACCATATGTGGACAAACTCTAAGGTATGTTATACCATATGTGGGACAAACTCTAACGTATGGAATACCATATGTGGACAAACTCTAAGGTATGGTATACAGGGCCGTCGCTGGAGCTATTTTGATGATACGCACGGCCAAATATGCTTGTTTGTCGAGTGAGCATAGCGAGCTAGTATGCTAGGGGGTCCGGGGGCATGCCCCCTTGAGATTTTTTGAAATGAGGATGCAATTTCCTGCATTTCAATGCATTTTGTAACATACAATTGTAGGACTAAAGTTCTTACGACAATGTAATAATATACATGATCTATCGCCCTTATCAATTAAACAAGCACGTAAAATAGCACAAACTAAATTTCGAGATGCACCATATTTGCAATGGGCTCAATTGTTCCACCACTCCACACATCACGGCGCATATGTATCTCTACTACCCCTTGCGGTTTTATGGCATTTTTGGAGTTTTCATTTTCTGAGACCAATGATACGCACGTGCGTACTTGCGTATGCCCAGCGACGGGCCTGGTATACCATATGTGGGACAAACTCTAAGGTATGGTATACCATATGTGGGACAAACTCTAAGGTATGGCAAACCATTTGTGGGACAAACTCTAAGGTATGGTATACCATATGTGGACAAACTCTAAGGTATGGTATACCATATGTGGGACAAACTCTAAGGTATGGAATACCATATGCGAGACAAACTCTAAGGTATGGTAAACCATTTGTGGGACAACTCTAAGATATGGTATGCCATATGTGGGACAAACTCTAAGGTATGGTATACCATATGTGGGACAAACTCTAAAGTATGGTATACCATATATGGGACAAACTCTAAGGTATGGAATACAATATGCGGGACAAACTCTAAGGTATAGTATACCATATTTGGGACAAACTCTAAGGTATGGTATACCATATATGGGACAAACTATAAGGTATGGCAAACCATTTGTGGGACAACTCTATAAGGTATGGTATACCATATGTGGACAAACTCTAAGGTATGGTATACCATATGTGGACAAACTCTAAGGTATGGTATACCATATGTGGACAAACTCTAAGGTATGGTATACCATATGTGGACAAACTCTAAGGTATGGTATACCATATGTGGGACAAACTCTAAGGTATGGAATACCATATGTGGACAAACTCTAAGGTATGGTATACCATATGTGAGACAAACTCTAAGGTATGGTATACCATATGTGAGACAAACTCTAAGGTATGGAATACCATATGTGGACAAACTCTAAGGTATGGTATACCATATGTGAGACAAACTCTAAGGTATGGTAATACCATATGTGGACAAACTCAAAGGTATGGTATACCATATGTGGACAAACTCTAAGGTATGGAATAACATATGTGAGACAAACTATAAGGTATGGTATACCATATTTGGGACAAACTCTAAGGTATGGTATACCATATGTGAGACAAACTCTAAGGTATGTTATACATATGGACAAACTCTAAGGTATGGATACCATAGTGGCAAACTCTAAGGTATGGTATACCATATGTGGACAAACTCTAAGGTATGGATACCATATGCGAGACAAACTCTTAAGGTATGGTATACCATATGCGAGACAAACTCTAAGGTATGGTATACCATATGTGGACAAACTCTAAGGTATGGTATACCATATGTGGGACAAACTCTAAGGTATGGTATACCATATGTGGACAAACTCTAAAGTATGGTATACCATATGTGGGACAAACTCTAAGGTATGGTATACCATATGTGGACAAACTCTAAGGTATGGTATACCATATGTGAGACAAACTCTAAGGTATGGTATACCATATGTGGACAAACTCTAAGGTATGGTATACCATATGTGGGACAAACTCTAAGGTATGGTATACCATATGTGGACAAACTCTAAGGTATGGTATACCATATGTGGACAAACTCTAAGGTATGGTATACCATATGTGGACAAACTCTAAGGTATGGTATACCATATGTGAGACAAACTCTAAGGTATGGTATACCATATGTGAGACAAACTCTAAGGTATGGTATACCATATGTGGACAAACTCTAAGGTATGGTATACCATATTTGGGACAAACTCTAAGGTATGGTATACCATATGTGGGACAAACTCTAAGGTATGGTATACCATAGGTGGGACAAACTCTAAGGTATGGTATACCATATGTGGACAAACTCTAAGGTATGGTATACCATATGTGAGACAAACTCTAAGGTATGGTATACCATATGTGAGACAAACTCTAAGGTATGGTATACCATATGTGGACAAACTCTAAGGTATGGTATACCATATGTGAGACAAACTCTAAGGTATGGTATACCATATGTGAGACAAACTCTAAGGTATGGTATACCATATGTGGACAAACTCTAAGGTATGGTATACCATATGTGAGACAAACTCTAAGGTATGGTATACCATATGTGAGACAAACTCTAAGGTATGGTATACCATATGTGAGACAAACTCTAAGGTATGGTATACCATATGTGGACAAACTCTAAGGTATGGTATACCATATGTGAGACAAACTCTAAGGTATGGTATACCATATGTGAGACAAACTCTAAGGTATGGTATACCATATGTGGACAAACTCTAAGGTATGGTATACCATATGTGGACAAACTCTAAGGTATGGTATACCATATGTGGACAAACTCTAAGGTATGGTATACCATATGTGGGACAAACTCTAAGGTATGGAATACCATATGTGGACAAACTCTAAGGTATGGTATACCATATGTGGACAAACTCTAAGGTATGGTACCATATGTGGACAAACTCTAAGGTATGGTATACCATATGTGGACAAACTCTAAGGTATGGTATACCATATGTGGGACAAACTCTAAGGTATGGTATACCATATGTGGACAAACTCTAAGGTATGGTATACCATATGTGAGACAAACTCTAAGGTATGGAATACCATATGTGAGACAAACTCTAAGGTATGGTATACCATATGCGAGACAAACTCTAAGGTATGGTATACCATATGTGGACAAACTCTAAGGTATGGTATACCATATGTGGGACAAACTCTAAGGTATGGTATACCATATGTGGACAAACTCTAAGGTATGGTATACCATATGTGGGACAAACTCTAAGGTATGGTATACCATATGTGAGACAAACTCTAAGGTATGGTATACCATATGTGAGACAAACTCTAAGGTATGGTATACCATATGTGAGACAAACTCTAAGGTATGGTATACCATATGTGAGACAAACTCTAAGGTATGGTATACCATATGTGGACAAACTCTAAGGTATGGTATACCATATGTGAGACAAACTCTAAGGTATGGTATACCATATGTGGACAAACTCTAAGGTATGGTATACCATATGTGAGACAAACTCTAAGGTATGGTATACCATATGTGAGCAAACTCTAAGGTATGGTATACCATATGTGACAAACTCTAAGGTATGGTATACCTATGGACAAACTTAATATGGTATACCATATTGGACAAACTCTAAGGTATGGTATACCATAGTGGGACAAACTCTAAGGTATGGTATACCATATGTGGACAAACTCTAAGGTATGGTATACCATATGTGGACAAACTCTAAGGTATGGTATACCATATGTGAGACAAACTCTAAGGTATGGTATACCATATGTGGGACAAACTCTAAGGTATGGTATACCATATGTGGGACAAACTCTAAGGTATGGTATACCATATGTGGGACAAACTCTAAGGTATGGTATACCATATGTGGGACAAACTCTAAGGTATGGTATACCATATGTGAGACAAACTCTAAGGTATGGTATACCATATGTGGACAAACTCTAAGGTATGGTATACCATATGTGGACAAACTCTAAGGTATGGTATACCATATGTGAGACAAACTCTAAGGTATGGTATACCATATGTGAGACAAACTCTAAGGTATGGTATACCATATGTGGACAAACTCTAAGGTATGGTATACCATATGTGGACAAACTCTAAGGTATGGTATACCATATGTGACAAACTCTAAGGTATGGTATACCATATGTGGGACAAACTCTAAGGTATGGTATACCATATGTGAGACAAACTCTAAGGTATGGAATACCATATGTGGACAAACTCTAAGGTATGGTATACCATATGTGAGACAAACTCTAAGGTATGGTATACCATATGTGAGACAAACTCTAAGGTATGGAATACCATATGTGGACAAACTCTAAGGTATGGTATACCATATGTGAGACAAACTCTAAGGTATGGTATACCATATTTGGGACAAACTCTAAGGTATGGTATACCATATGTGAGACAAACTCTAAGGTATGGTATACCATATGTGGACAAACTCTAAGGTATGGTATACCATATGTGGGACAAACTCTAAGGTATGGTATACCATATGTGGGACAAACTCTAAGGTATGGTATACCATATGTGGGACAAACTCTAAGGTATGGTATACCATATGTGAGACAAACTCTAAGGTATGGAATACCATATGTGGACAAACTCTAAGGTATGGTATACCATATGTGAGACAAACTCTAAGGTATGGTAATACCATATGTGGACAAACTCTAAGGTATGGTATACCATATGTGGACAAACTCTAAGGTATGGAATAACATATGTGAGACAAACTATAAGGTATGGTATACCATATTTGGGACAAACTCTAAGGTATGGTATACCATATGTGAGACAAACTCTAAGGTATGGAATAACATATGTGGGACAAACTCTAAGGTATGGCATACCATAGGTGGGACAAACTCTAAGGTATGGTATACCATATGTGAGACAAACTCTAAGGTATGGAATACCATATGCGAGACAAACTCTAAGGTATGGTATACCATATGCGAGACAAACTCTAAGGTATGGTATACCATATGTGGACAAACTCTAAGGTATGGTATACCATATGTGGGACAAACTCTAAGGTATGGTATACCATATGTGGACAAACTCTAAAGTATGGTATACCATATGTGGGACAAACTCTAAGGTATGGTATACCATATGTGAGACAAACTCTAAGGTATGGTATACCATATGTGAGACAAACTCTAAGGTATGGTATACCATATGTGGACAAACTCTAAGGTATGGTATACCATATGTGGGACAAACTCTAAGGTATGGTATACCATATGTGGACAAACTCTAAGGTATGGTATACCATATGTGAGACAAACTCTAAGGTATGGTATACCATATGTGGACAAACTCTAAGGTATGGTATACCATATGTGAGACAAACTCTAAGGTATGGTATACCATATGTGAGACAAACTCTAAGGTATGGTATACCATATGTGGACAAACTCTAAGGTATGGTATACCATATGTGGACAAACTCTAAGGTATGGTATACCATATGTGGACAAACTCTAAGGTATGGTATACCATATGTGGGACAAACTCTAAGGTATGGAATACCATATGTGGACAAACTCTAAGGTATGGTATACCATATGTGAGACAAACTCTAAGGTATGGTATACCATATGTGAGACAAACTCTAAGGTATGGAATACCATATGTGGACAAACTCTAAGGTATGGTATACCATATGTGAGACAAACTCTAAGGTATGGTATACCATATTTGGGACAAACTCTAAGGTATGGTATACCATATGTGAGACAAACTCTAAGGTATGGTATACCATATGTGGACAAACTCTAAGGTATGGTATACCATATTTGGGACAAACTCTAAGGTATGGTATACCATATGTGGGACAAACTCTAAGGTATGGTATACCATAGGTGGGACAAACTCTAAGGTATGGTATACCATATGTGGACAAACTCTAAGTTGGTTTTGTGGACAAACTCTAAGGTATGGTATACCATATGTGGGACAAACTCTAAGGTATGGTATACCATATGTGGACAAACTCTAAGGTATGGTATACCATATGTGGACAAACTCTAAGGTATGGTATACCATATGTGGACAAACTCTAAGGTATGGTATACCATAGGTGGGATACACTGAATAGAAGAATTATATAAAACTGTCTTTCATTCTAATGTCTTTCATTCTAATCCTTTTTCTGTATTTTGATATGAGCAATGTATGCATTGTTTAAACTGTATAAGATTGGGAAATAAAATATGATTAAACTTTGAACTAAGGGTATGATTAATCAGGTTGGACAGTGTATTAAGTATGTTTTTTTAGTTTAAAGTCACACCGACAGTTTAGGTTACATAGCAACTCTCAAGCTATTAATTGTGGATCAGACACCTCCTGGTGCCCCTCCGAGCAATATTTAATGCATAGATGGACACCTGGGTAGAATCCCTGACCGAACACAAACCAGCTGGATAGTTTCCTCACAGCAGAACGTAACCATCCAGCACAGCAGTGAGCCTGGAGTGCAAGCGATTTAAAGCTAACGAACGTAACCATCTAGCCACGATGGCCCCTATAAAGTATATCATATGAGGTGTTCCATACTGCAGCATTTGTCAAGGTATTTATGTGCAGCCCAGTGTAGGGCTGTACGTCCACCTTTATCTCTATGATTAGCCTGTGACCCGGCTTTCAGCAGAAGTTCAGCACAGTCTAGTCTGTCAGCCAGGACACAGAACATTAATGGAGTCCTTCCAAACTGGTCTCCTGAGTCTATGCTACCAGTTCCCGTGTTTGATGTAATACAAAGACAATGTGTGTTTACTGTAATACAAAGACAATGTGTGTTTGCTGTAATACAAAGACAGTGTGTGTTTGCTGTAATACAAAGACAATGTGTATTTGCTGTAATACAAAGACAAGATGTGTTTGCTGTAATACAAAGACAATGTGTATTTGCTGTAATACAAAGACAATGTGTATTTGCTGTAATACAAAGACAAGGTGTGTTTGCTGTAATACAAAGACAATGTGTGTTTGCTGTAATACAAAGACAATGTGTGTTTGCTGTAATACAAAGACAATGTGTGTTTGCTGTAATACAAAGACAAGGTGTGTTTGCTGTAATACAAAGACAATGTATGTTTACTGTAATACAAAGACAATGTGTGTTTGCTGTAATACAAAGACAATGTGTGTTTACTGTAATACAAAGACAATGTGTGTTTGCTGTAATACAAAGACAATGTATGTTTACTGTAATACAAAGACAGTGTGTGTTTACTGTAATACAAAGACAATGTGTGTTTGCTGTAATACAAAGACAATGTGTGTTTGCTGTAATACAAAGACAATGTGTGTTTACTGTAATACAAAGACAATGTGTGTTTGCTGTAATACAAAGACAAGGTGTGTTTGCTGTAATACAAAGACAATGTATGTTTACTGTAATACAAAGACAATGTGTGTGTTGTTGTAATACAAAGACAATGTGTATTTGCTGTAATACAAAGACAATATGTATTTGCTGTAATACAAAGACAATGTGTATTTGCTGTAATACAAAGACAAGGTGTGTTTGCTGTAATACAAAGACAATATGTATTTGCTGTAATACAAAGACAATGTGTATTTGCTGTAATACAAAGACAGTGTGTGTTTGCTGTAATACAAAGACAATGTGTATTTGCTGTAATACAAAGACAAGGTGTGTTTGCTGTAATACAAAGACAATGTGTATTTGCTGTAATACAAAGACAATGTATGTTTACTGTAATACAAAGACAATATGTATTTGCTGTAATACAAAGACAATGTGTGTTTGCTGTAATACAAAGACAATGTGTGTTTGCTGTAATACAAAGACAATGTGTGTTTACTGTAATACAAAGATAGTGTGTTTTTACTGTAATACAAAGACAATGTGTGTTTACTGTAATACAAAGACAATGTGTATTTGCTGTAATACAAAGACAATGTGTGTTTGCTGTAATACAAAGACAATGTGTGTGTTGCTGTAATACAAAGATAATATATGTTTGTTGTAATACAAAGACAGTGAAATATATAGAGGATATATGGTTTGATACTCGGTCAGGCCACATATGTAGTGTCATTGAGCAAGTCACCTCAAACTTATTGCTTAGTACTGGTTAACCGCATAGGTTGGCTAATCCTGCCCAGAAAATCATAACTAGGTCCCTGCAAGGGGTTTGACATTAATGGAACATACAAACACAATTTGTGTGTGTTTTACGTTTATTTATCGTCGCTGCCGGTTGCCCATATGAGCGACTATCGTCGCTACCGGTTGCCCATATGAGCGACACCTCCTGAAGAGATTCCATCATTTTAGATTTTTGGAGGATAGTGCAATGATCTAGACAGAGACCCATTCCAGAGTCTCCTCTGGTTCTTTTACGTGCACAGTGTACAGCACCAACACGAGACCTCGGTTTAAAGTCCCAACGGATAGACTGTTAATTTTATTAGGGTCAGACGGGGGATGGAACCTGCGATCCCTGGATTACCAGTCCAGCGTGTTACCACTGGACTACAGATCTGTCTATAGAACAAAACAGAATACAATATCCTCATATTATATACATGTACTCAAGATTATTAATCTGATGGAAGCTTGTTCGTTCCGAGTATTATTTAAGAACTCATTAAAGCGACACTACATCGGTGAAAACACAAATGTCTGCAGAATGTAATTTGCTATTGTACGGTATAATTTATTTCCAAATATTTGCCTCAAAAACTGAGTATTTCAACAAATAAACAAACGTCGTATACGCAGTTTGTTGACATAACAAAATAATGTAAATAGGATCGACATTCATGAGTAATGCAAAGCATTTATCCCGAATAACACGTTATGCTACATATTTACTGTGATATCTCACATGTGTGCCTATGCATATTTATTTGTAGACTAATCTTAATTATCACTAAACGAAAGTATTGCGTGTTTAGTATTGACTTCAATGACAACAAACGTCAATTCAGGAGCATGGATGACCGCTCTATGAAATCCTACTTTCACGTTTGAAAGTTTGTATACCACAAAAACACTGTTAATTTGATTCAACGTTAGTGTTCGATGTATTCAGAAGAATTTGTAGCAATGCATTTATATGTGAACATTTTTATTTGCTTTTTGCGATGTAATGTCGCTTTAAATATTTCTTCTATTGCATGCTGGGTAAAATAAAGGCTATAAATAGTTCAAATAATCATTTCACTAATCGGTTTGAAGTGCTGAACTCTTAGCATGCTGGGTAAAATAAAGGCTATAAATAGTTCAAATAATCATTTCACAAATGGGTTTTTCTTATTTGTAACTGAACACTGAATTTCATTAGATTTGTTTAAACATAAACTTTATTTATTTTACAACGATTGGGAAGCAAGTTTTAACAACTTATATTAATCACTCTCGTTGGCACGGATGAAAACGAATATGTGCCACATATTGTGGTCATTTGTGTGGGAGAAAACCGGAGTACGCGGAGAAAACCCACCTGTCCGATCTGGCGACCACCATATAATCTCACATACTTCCCGGTTCGAGGATCGAACCCAGGTTGCGTTGGTGAGAAGCCAGCGCTCTAACCACTGCGCTAATCATTAGAATTGTGTCATTACGATGCAGTTTCGCTTTCAGTATCGTTGTCTAGATGTAATTTATGAAATGCATGGAGATCATTCTAGAGGGCGATGTGGGCGAAATAGTCGCCCTGAAAAAAAAATTATTTTTTAATTCTTATGATTTTCAAACAAAATTTTGCCTAGTAAGATACACTGGCCCATTATAAAGCACTCCTCCTATTCAAATGTTGTATTTAATGGTTGTACTATGCATTTTAACCCTAGTTTGCAGAAGTATATTAAAGAACACCATTTAAGGAAGCGATCACACGCTTTCTCACTTCTCCCAACAATTCTGATCTAGAATGAACCCTGTGGAGACAGTATGCTTACAATAATATCGCAATAGTCATCTGCTGATCAAAATGTTTCTTGTTTGTTTTGGGTGGGTGGGTGGGAGGGGGTGTTTAATGCTGCAAAAACAGCTTTTGTCAATATGGCAACTTTCAAGCTATTATTGGTGGAGGGAGACCCTGGGTGCCGATCCGTGCAGTATTGCAGGTACAGATGTGAACCACTGACCTACCGCAGGCCAACTTGATAGCTTCCTCACTTGAAAGAATTTTACACACACAGTGGGATTCGAACATACAGCAGTGAGGATAAGTGATTTGAAGTCAACGACCCAAACCAGTTGGCCACGGATGCCTCTGGTGATCAAAATGGGTCAAAGACAGTCAGCCCGTACTTTAACTACTTGACCACCCCTCCACAACTTTATATGTGTCCTATAGGGCCTATACATACAGGCTATGAGTCTGGCCAGCCAGGCTTTGTCCCCGTTCACAGCAGCGGCATGTATCTGTGTCACCCCTTCCAACTTCTGCGACTGGGTCTGGTCAAATGGACCCTGCCTGGGACTCTGTGCCTGTAAAGAAATAATCATGGGAAACTGATATGGTTAAGACACAATGGTAATGTACACATCAAAGATCTGTTCATGGCAGAACAAGACAGCTACATACGTGTATGCATGTCCAGATGATAGGTAGAGGTCTTCGAGACATTAGATTCAACACATGTACATTTAAAGTTTAAACTTTATTTATTATACAACGATTGCGAAGCAAGTTCTAACAACTTATATTAATCACTCTCGTTGGCTCGGATGCAAGCGTATATGTGGTCATTAGTTTGGGAGGAAAGTTTCAGGAAACTGAAGTACCCGGAGAAATCCAACATGTCCGACCTGGCGACCACCATACCATTGCACAACACATGTACGTAGAAGAAAATGTGAAGTCTAGGAAGATGGCTCGGCCATGTTTTAGGCTTGCAGCTGTACTTGTTACTCACATCTACATTAAATGGGAAATCCTAACTTTAACAAACCTTTGACAGAAAGTTAAAGACCGTAAACCTTCATTCAACAACAGAATAGGCAAAGTACTCATCTTATCTCCTACTGCTGATAAGCAATAGGCACACTGTACTAGTCTACATACTAAATATCTATGCAAACGGTGTGGAACGACGGCAATATGTGGGAAATGACAAACGCGCTTTATGACGTTTTTGTGAAGTAAAGGTTAAATAACAGATAGTGGCGAGGAACGGCACCTATATAGTGCCATTTGCACTAATTATACAGTGTCATTTGCACTAATTATACGGTGTCATTTGCACTAATTATACGGTGTCATTGCACTAATTATACAGTGTCATTTGCACTAATTATACGGTGTCATTTGCACTAATTATACGGTGTCATTTGCACTAATTATACGGTGTCATTTGCACTAATTATACAGTGTCATTTGCACTAATTATATGGTGTCATTTGCACTAATTATACGGTGTCATTTGCACAAATTATACGGTGACCTCAATGTAGTCGTCAGTATTAATAATTATTCCCAGAAATGGTTCCGGTGGACTGGTCATATAATGTTTTCTAGCTAGACTTGCTGGTTCCGGTGGACTGGTCATATAATGTTTTCTAGCTAGACTTGCTGATTCCGGTGGACTGGTCATATAATGTTTTCTAGCTAGACTTGCTGGTTCCGGTGGACTGGTCATATAATGTTTTCTAGCTAGAATTGCTGGTTCCGGTGGACTGGTCATATGTTTTCTAGCTAGACATGCTGGTTCCAGTGAACTGGTCATATAATGTTTTCTAGCTAGACTTGCTGGTTCCGGTGGACTGGTCATATAATGTTTTCTAGCTAGACTTACTGGTTCCGGTGGACTGGTCATATAATGTTTTCTAGCTAGACTTGCTGGTTCCGGTGGACTGGTCATATAATGTTTTCTAGCTAGACTTGCTGGTTCTGGTGGACTGGTCATATGTTTTCTAGCTAGACTTGCTGGTTCCGGTGGACTGGTCATATGATATATGCTTCCTAGCTGGACTTGCTGGTTCCGGTGGACTGGTCATATAATGTTTTCTAGCTAGACTTGCTGGTTCCAGTGGACTGGTCATATGTTTTCTAGCTAGACTTGCTGGTTCCGGTGGACTGGTCATATAATGTTTTCTAGCTAGACTTGCTGGTTCCGGTGGACTGGTCATATAATGTTTTCTAGCTAGACTTGCTGGTTCCGGTGGACTGGTCATATAATGTTTTCTAGCTAGACTTGCTGGTTCCGGTGGACTGGTCATATAATGTTTTCTAGCTAGACTTGCTGGTTCCGGTGGACTGGTCATATAATGTTTTCTAGCTAGACTTGCTGGTTCCGGTGGACTGGTCATATAATGTTTTCTAGCTAGACTTGCTGGTTCCGGTGGACTGGTCATATAATGTTTTCTAGCTAGACTTGCTGGTTCCGGTGGACTGGTCATATGTTTTCTAGCTAGACTTGCTGGTTCCGGTGGACTGGTCATATATGTTTTCTAGCTGACTTGCTGGTTCCGGTGGACTGGTCATATAATGTTTTCTAGCTAGACTTGCTGGTTCCAGTGGACTGGTCAATGTTTTCTAGCTAGACTTGCTGGTTCCGGTGGACTGGTCATATGTTTTCTAGCTAGACTTGCTGGTTCCGGTGGACTGGTCATATGATATATGTTTTCTAGCTGGACTTGCTGGTTCCGGTGGACTGGTCATATAATGTTTTCTTGCTAGACTTGCTGGTTCCGGTGGACTGGTCATATGTTTTCTAGCTAGACTTGCTGGTTCCGGTGGACTGGTCATATAATGTTTTCTAGCTAGACTTGCTGGTTCTGGTGGACTGGTCATGTTTTCTAGCTAGACTTGCTGGTTCCGGTGGACTGGTCATATAATGTTTTCTAGCTGGACTTGCTGGTTCCGGTGGACTGGTCATATAATGTTTTCTAGCTAGACTTGCTGGTTCCGGTGGACTGGTCATATAATGTTTTCTAGCTAGACTTGCTGGTTCCGGTGGACTGGTCATATAATGTTTTCTAGCTAGACTTGCTGGTTCCGGTGGACTGGTCATATAATGTTTTCTAGCTAGACTTGCTGGTTCCGGTGGACTGGTCATGTTTTCTAGCTAGACTTGCTGGTTCCGGTGGACTGGTCATATGATATATGTTTTCTAGCTGGACTTGCTGGTTCCGGTGGACTGGTCATATATGTTTTCTAGCTAGACTTGCTGAAAGGGGGTTGTCTGCGATCTTAAACTCAATATACCTGTCATGTTCCATATCTACATAGTCCCCTATCACAGCATCACTCGACATATCATAATCAGGATTTTGACTGTTTCCGCTGTCCGCTGCGAGAAAGGTGTTGTACAATGTCTATGTGGAGTGAATAGGATGAACATTAATTTCGGCGGGTATTTTTACATGGTTTGCACGTCAAGCTACAGCATAGCGAGAAATCACAGTATCACCCTCAGTTTAACAGTTTCACACAGGCACCAGACACAAAAAATTTTTTTTAATAATACATTGATTTTCTACAAGTTTTCCAAGCTTGTGTCATAATAACAGCATCAACAACAGCACTAGACCTACATGTCAATGACTTTAACCACTCTGCCACGTATATATAATAATTTATTATTGAAAAATTGGAATATAACAGAGCAATCATAACCTCTAACCATCCACTCCTTAGAATCTGTGTGCAGGATCTGTTTATTTCATACATTTGGCTGTAATTTACCAATCGTACACAATGCTGTATGTAAAATGTAAATTTTATTTAAATGGCAGTTAAGGCTCTAATGGAAATAAGAACAAGCTAAACTGTTATGTCGGTTACTTAGTAAAACTTACTGGTGCATCATCAGAGACAGTAGAATCCAAACCCGGTGTTTTTGCTGCTCCAGCATCCTTGCTCTGAAATAAAACATCCACAAGCTAGACATTGTTTCCAGTAGATAATGTGTGTCTCCCAAATATTCAAAGGGCCATAGTTAGAGTAGAAGTACCATATTTATTCTAATAAACGACCACCCCCGACTTTCCACATAAAAACCATCATTTTCCTCTTAAAAATCGAAAATAATACAGCCTCTCTAAAACCCCACCCCTTCCAATTCAGACAAAAATAAAAATATCTTTTAAACAACGAGTTTCCTTATTTCTGTTTTAATTAACGACCGTACTTCACATTTTCTAGAAATACGGTATTTCAAGTTCACCTGCAGGTGGTTCCCCATTTCTTTTCAGCGTATAAGAATATTCCATGGGAAAATTACAGTATTGCAAAGAAACAATATTGAAGTGTTACCGTTACACGTATATTATGCAATTAACGAGCAGTGGTATATTTCCCGAATCATTGCCACTGTAGATTTCAAAGTGAATTGAATGACCAATTTAACTTCATTGACACTGAACCAACCCATGGCCTTCTAGTTCATACATTTTGGGAGAAGTGAGTTCTAAAGCCTTCGATTGCGTCGTTAAACTGTGTTATTTAATAAATATGAACGAAACATGTTTAACCCTTTCAACACCACAGACCTCTAAATTGGCTTACAAAAAAGTGTAGATCCAGATGAGCCGGCTCGTGACGAGCCGTCTCATCAGGATCTGCACTTTTTTCAAGTAATATAACCATATTTAGAAAATAATTACCCATTTTGATAAATGAACTGATCCAAATATAATTTTGTTATTAATTTATTGGTCTAAAAATATCATGGACAAGTCCATGTCAGTTACATGGTGTTGAATGGGTTAAAAGACAAAATATGACATAACGTAGCGCCGCGTCTGACAAGGATCTATGTTGCTTGCTATTCAGCCAAGTGTTTTAGCTCCACTATCCGAATATCAATAAGCATAGAGCGGCAACCTGATCTGGATCTATGCTAGTTTGCAATAGTGATTTTATCTGCAGTGGGTTAATGGAGATCAAATGTATAACAGAGCAATGTATTGGGAATCTGCAAACTGGCTGATTAATACAGGTGGCTGCTTAATAGAGTTGACCAATAACACAGGTTTGACTGTATGTTGAGTGTTTTTAATCCAAAGTGTCAATTTCGCAAAGCGGTTCGCAGCACAATTATGTTCAAAACAATTAAATGATGCTGATTGTATCTACAATCAAAACCTCTATTAAGCAGCCAAACTGTATTAAGCAGCCAGTTTCCAGATTCCCAATATGCTGTTTTATTATACCTTTGACCTCTATTAAGCAGCAACCTGTATTAAGCAGCCAGTTTCCAGATTCCCAATATGCTGTTTTATTATACCTTTGACCTCTATTAAGCAGCAACCTGTATTAAGCAGCCAGTTTCCAGATATGTTGTTTTATTATACATTTGACCTCCATTAAGCAGCCACCTGTGCTAAGCAGCCACTTTCTGAGATTCCCTTGGCTGGCTGCTTAAGACAGGTTTGACTGTAAATCTATGAATAAATATGGTTGCATATATGCCTTGGCTACATACCGGTGTCATATGATATTTTCACCCGCCTATTTTTTCACCCGCGGGTGAAAATATCGCGCGACATTTTCACCCGCGGGTGAAAAAAATGCCATGAGATTTTCACCCCCCCTATGAGACTTTCACCCGCCCCCCAATATTTTTGTCAAACGTGTTGCTTCTATCTTATGGTATGTGAGAGTCATCTGACTATTTTATATATGGTGGTGACAAAATTGAAAGATTTGCAGGGGGGGGGAATCTCATGGCCATGATATTTTCACCCGCGGGTGAAGATATCATGGCCATGAGATTTTCACCCCCCCCTAATTGTCTTAACAACATATCCATTGACATAGCACAACTTTCAATTGACTGAGTGTGCAGTAGTGGGGAATTGTACTCATTATATAAATAATTAATAGTTGCACCTACCATTCACCTTAAAATTTGTCGCTTTTTATTTTAGATTTTTCCCTTGTATATCATGGAATATGACTAATGTTGTTGCTGTATTGCTTCTATCTCATGGTATGGGAGAGAAATATGACTATTTCAAATATGATGGTGGCAAATTTGAAAGAGTTGCTGGGGGGGGGGTTGAAGATATCATGGCCATGAGATTTTCACCCCCCCCCCTAATTGTCTTAAAGCAAAACAACAACCTCTCATTTCTATGTTTTCTCATGGTCATGATATCCACCCCCCCACCTGTTGTTTTCCTTTAAGACAATTAGAGGGGGAGGTGGGGAGTGAAAATCTCATGGCCATGATATATTCACCCGCGGGTCAAAATATCATGGCTATGAGATCTTCACCCCCCCCCCAGCAACTCTTTCAATTATGTCACCATCATGTTTGAAATTGAAAACATTAGTCATATTCCAAGATATACAAGGAAACAATCCAAAATAAAAAGCGACACATTTTGAGGTGAATGGTGCGCGTCTATTAATTCTTTTATAATATCATGGCTATGAGATTTTCACCCCACCCACCTGCAACTCTTTCAATTGTGTCACCACCATATATAAAATAGTCATATGACTCTCACATACCATAAGATAGAAGCAGCACAGCAGCAACAACATTTGACAAAAATATTGGTGGGCGGGTGAAAATCTCATAGGGGGGTGAAAATCTCATGGCATTTTTTTCACGCGCGGGTGAAAATATCGCGCGAGTGAAAATCTCATGTGACACCGGTACATGTATGCCTAGATATAGTTGAGCACATAATATTATGAATGCTGTGTATATAAGTATAGGATAGATCACTAATTGGCCTGTCTTAACGAAATATACATCGAGCGAAGCTTAGGGCGGCTAAGCCTGCCCAGCAATAAATGTCTAGGTCCCTGCAAGGGGTTTGACATTAATGTAACATACTTGCATGGCTGAATTAATTTTCTAAACACTATTTTCCAAATTTTCATAAAACATTTTTTCTGTATTTTCAGAACATAATAACGCTGTCGAGGCCGGAAAACAGTCTGTATTCATGAAATCTGCCCGAGGGACCGCTGGCAGTAAGAGTGAGGCTGCTGTAACATCAGCTCTCATGAACGTATACTTCGCAGCAAAACAAAACCTGCCGAGTTCCATTATACCTGCGCTGAATGCACTCTGCATCAATCAGGGTTTGACACAATCAAATATGGGATATCCCTTCCGCACCTACCCCTTTGTCCACGGCAATAAGTAGTCCAAATATTTAGACTTGAAAAATGTAACATTTTACTATCAAGGCATTTTTCAATAACAGATCGGAAAAAATATTATGTAGAGGTCTTATATATAGGACTAGTCGATAAGTGGCTCCCAACAGGAGCCAGTCAGTGTGGGCCCTGCATACACCTTAGCACTACAAACTGATCTAATGTGGCCGATGTTCTGCAAGGTTCAACAGACTGGAAATTATTGCTATGTCCGTTGTACAACTTCTCTGAAAACAACAAAATGCTTTAGATGTACATGTAACTAACACGGGGTGCAGTTCAGGCCACAGGCACAAGACACAATTTTTTATTTGCCCTATGGTCATATAGTAAGTAATGTTTACTAAAGGCAACCAATGGAAATGAAACATGCATGCAGAAACATTGACGACGAGAAACTAGGTAAAAACGCCCATATCACTATGCCCCTGTGGTCCCGACCGGAAGACCTTATTCTATCAACAAATACTTTTTTGTGTATAGAGATTGTCAAATAACAGCAGAATTGGCACATTGTTTCATCGTTAACAGCAGGAAATGCAATGTTGTCGTTTTCGCTGGGCGTTCGGTTTTTGACAACATCCGATGTGAATGAGTGCTGTTGCCTCATTGGTCAAAAATGAAACATGTAAATCCATATGAAAACAGCAGCCAATGAAATACTGCTGTATATTCACTGCGGATCTTATCCATAATGGAACAATTATTGGATTTTACTTTTGTTTTGGACTTGTTTTCTGTATTGCTCTGTTGGCTCTGCACGCTCATGATTTGTGAGAGAAAGATTGCATTTGACAAAACTGTGATTGTAAAACGACGAGAAAACATAACGCCAAATCAAAAGCCTAACGCCCAGCGAAAACGACAACATTGCATTCCCTGTTGTTCACGATGACACAAATTGCCATTCTGGTGTTATTTGGCCGATCTCCATGAAATAAATTGTGTGGCGTCCGATGGTAGAGTGTCGGATTTGGAATCGACCGGTCCGGGTTCGATACTCAGTCAGGCCACGTATGTAGTGTCATTGAGCAAGGCACCTCACACACATTGCTTAGTACTGGTTAACCGCTATGGTCGGCTAAGCATGCCCAGGAAAAATGTCTAGGTCTGACATTAATAGTATCCCCAGTAACCCTAATATCGGTGAATACTAATAAGCGGTGATATCAGAATAAATCCAAATGAACCGCACATGCGCATTTTGTGTTTACTATTTGCTATTTCCGGCGGAGCTCCACAACTGTCAATCACAAAAAGAAGTTGCAATGTCATTTCTACGGGTAAGTTTATCTTCATTTATTCAAAACTTGTCATTTTGTCATTACTCTCGTATTTTTTCATTCAATGTAGTCAATATTTATGTGAATTTCAATGACTTTGTAAGGTGTCGGCTGCTTTGACATTTGTCACGTGACCTCCACTCATATGACGTCACATGATTGCCTTATATGGCATTGTATTTCTACTGGTATAAACTTCTGACATTTGATAAAATCAGTTTTTAATGCAAAAAGCTCATTTTTGTTTCTGTTTTTCTGCTTGCAGTTTCCTACAATTGGTAAACATAAAAGAAGACAGTATGACACTAAGCTAATCTATACTGCATATGAAGAGATAAAGGCTACACACATATCTGTTTCAAAAGCAGCCAAACTGTATGGTATACCAGAGAGTACGTTGAGGGATAGGACATTGGGTTTGCAGCCAGTCCCAGGGGTTGATGGAACCACAGTCAACCATGGGCCTATGCCTACTTTTTATAAGAAGGAGGAGACCAAACTTCTGGACCATGTGACTTACATGTCTGGCATAGGCTACGGTTATTCCAGGAAGGAGTTTCTCAACCTGGCCACAGACTATGCCATCAGTTTGAATCGAAAGACGCCGGATGAGCCTTCCTTTGCACAGTCGTGGTATAACGGATTTAAACGGCGCAATCCAGAATTAACATTGGCAAAACCACAGAAGTTGTCCGTTATGAGAGCCAAATGTACATCTAAGGCTGTTCTTGATGCCTATTTTAGCCAGTTGCAGCAAGTTCTGAACAAACATGGTCTATATAACAAGCCAGAAAACATATGGAACATAGATGAGACAGGACTGGCAATGGAACATACCCCTACCAATGTTGTTTGTCTGAAGGGTTCATCGCCTCAGGCATCACCTCAAACAGGGGAAAGACTGTCACCATCATAGCTGGAGGAAGTGCTGCAGGAATGCGGATACCACCATATTATGTCTTTCCTGGAAAACGTTGGAACCAGGATCTTATAGATCGAGCTTGCCCTGGTACCAATGGGTGTGTTACAGAGTCTGGCTGGTCAAACTCATTGGTATTTATGAAGTACCTTGAAACCCATTTCCTCAAGTATGTGCCTACTAATGGATCACCTGTCCTTATTATGTTTGATGGCCATAGATCACACATCAACTTAACTCTTACAGAATGGGGTATTGCACATAACATTATATTTTATGTACTTCCACCACATACCTCCCATGTTACACAACCATTGGATGTTGGCTGTTTTGGCCCACTAAAGAATGCCTATTATAGCGAGTGTCAAGCCTTTATGCGGAAAGTCCCAGGCATTCAAATTACCAGAACCAATGTGGCACGTATATCCAGTAAGGCCTACAATAAAGGATTAACTCCCGAGAACCTGATTGGATCATTTAGACGGTCTGGTATATTTCCTCTAAACAGAGCACAGATCACCCCTATAAAGACAGCACCATCTGTAATATATGAAGACCACGATGAAGACTTAGAAGATAAGCCGAAAGTAGAATGTGAATTCTTTGTTTCACGGAAAATAACAATGCCAGCAAATGTTCAGAAGCGAAGAACCTCGCATCCTGTCATCATTGGGAATTTAATGTCTCCAACAAAGAAAGCCCTTCTCACTCCGATAAATGTACCCCCTACTGAAGACACAACAAAACGCCCCAAGAAACTGTCTGACACTAAAACTATGAAACCAAAGCAGTCTGCACCAGTGCCGAGTACCTCTCACATTCATATACACGAGGATAGTGATGGCTCAACCAGCAGTGCAGGTTCTGTACCAGAGACAGAATTATGCTGCATGTGTAAGAAAACTACCCCAGAGGCCATGGACTTGGCATACACTTTGGAATTTGTAAATTGGGCCCAGTGCGATAAGTGTGATCATTGGACACATCTTAAATTCTGCAGCCCAGTACGGTGCCTTAGGAGAGGGTCATCTTTCATGTGTCCTCATTGTGAACATTGAGTCAATATCTTCATAGTATGAGTCTACAGTACAGTTTATATTGTATGTGTGTGTTCTTTGACAAGTTAACAGTTAAAAACAGTTGACAACCGTTAATATGTTATCTGATGATAATAAGTTTGCTATTTATTGAGAAAGGACTCTTATTCTAAGTTCATTTAACATAACATGACATTATGCAAAACACAGAAGTTTTGTACAGTAGTGCACTTTCGACTGAGGAGAAATTTACATGGTCACCGATTACTGGTACATCCGCGTAAATAAAATATGTAGGTCAGTGCTGTTGCATTCACTTTGTTATTTATTCAGTTATGATTTATTTCTTACTAACTAATATTGCAAACAGTAAAATATATATTGTTATGTTTATTTGAGAGTGAACTTTTTATGCACAGCCTCGTTTTGGAACACAAATACACAGGTTATTGCTTATGTCACCGGTTACCGGTATACCCAGGATATATAAAAAAAGTAGTTGTTGATAGAATAAGGTCTTCTGGTCGGGACTGGTCACAAGGGCAGATCAGTTATCTGGTCGTTTTTATCTAGTTTCTCGTCGATGTTTCTGCATGCATGTTTCATTTCCGTTGGTTGCCTTTAGTAAACATTACTTACTACATTGACCATAGGGCCAAACAAAATGTGTTCAAATAAAATTGTGTCTGGTGCCTGTCTACATGCAGTCAAAGATGAAAATCACCATTGTTATTTAAAGTTGTTTTAGATATTGGTGTACTGCAAATTTTCATAAATCGCAAGCTATGACATAGAAACACTCGGATAATAAATTCTCATTGACAAGAAATAAAACACATTGAAACAAAAGATTTGGGTGCATTTTTTTATGCGGCCATATTTGCAATGTAACCATGGAGCATTTGAAAGGGGACATTGTATTGGCTTATTCACAGCACCGAGATTGCTAATGATAGTTTTCATTGGCCAGATAAATAAAGCACCTGTTTCCTACAAATTATTCTATTCCCGTACATTTTCCGTACTACTTCGTCCAAAACGAAACAATCTTTCTATCTATCTATCTATCTTCCTTTAATGTCGAACCCCTCGCGAGGACGTATACATGTTGCGCGTCAAAAACCGCAAAGAAGTTAAAAGTATGACTAGTTAAAAGTATAATTTAAGAAGGTATGAAAATAAGTTGTGGTAAAAGTTTAAAAGCAGCTACGCAGAACAACTAAGGACTGGCATGTTCAATATGGCAAACTGCCGTATTGAATTGCTCTATGGTAGGGAGATGGACAATGTCAGGAGGAAGGTGGTTCCAATGATAGATTGTTCTTGGAAAGAAGGAAAACTTGTAGTAGTCTGTAGTTGCTGTAATTAGCCTATAGCTTAAGGAATGGCAATGGCGAGTAGGACGGGAGAGAGGAACTAGGTAATTTTCAATGGGAATAGCAACAAGATCATTATGAATTTTATACATAAGGGATAACCTATTGTCAATACGCCGTTGATCTAGTCTGCGTAGATTTAGGGAATGTAGCATGTCTGTAACACTAGAGGTACGATAGAAGTCAGCCTTTATCCAACGGGCTACTCTTCGCTGGACACCTTCAATTTGGTCTATCAATGGTTGGGTATGGGGCGACCAGATCTCGGAGCCATATTCAAGCTGGGGTCTCACTAGTGTCTGGTAAGCCATGGTCTTAAGGGGTTCAGATTTGACCTGGAGGTTTCTACGTAGAAATCCTAATGTTTGGTTTGCTTTCTTTGTTGACTTTTTATGTGGGTGTCCCACGACAGGTTATTTGAGATATCCACGCCAAGGTATTTGGCTGAGGTGACCGACTCAAGTAGGACTCCATGGAGTTTATATTTGCAAAGATGCGGACTTTGGAACTGATGTTTTGTGGGAGGTCGTTTATGTAGGCTAGGAAAAGCAGGGGTCCAAGTACGGATCCCTGTGGGACTCCAGAGGACACCGGAATGGCCTCTGAACTAATACCATTAATGACAACTGACTGGAGACTATTATCTAGAAAACTCTTAATCCACCTTAATGTTTGACCTCTGACTCCATATTCATGCATCTTTTAAAACTTTATTTATCGTAACTCCAAACTCCGGACATTTCGCACATGAAGCGAATGCTCTGCGACTGCGCTATCACGACTTCCACACAACAACATATATGATTGGCAGGCGCAGTCTAGAACAGTTAGTTAATCTAAAATGTCATGAATGTGCAAGTTAAATAGATAAAAGGATCTACAAAGCTATAGTTAGAAGCAGACATTACAAGGATTAGAGAGAGTTCGAGTCCAGTCTGCTAACAAAGGTCGGCAGACTGGGACTCGACTGTATATAAGTCGACTGTTCCATAGCCTGATTGTTCTTGGGGAAACTGAGTTGGCATGGTATTGGGTGTTTGACTGTGGGATTAGATAGTTACAGTTTCTTGTGGGTGTACGGTGATGGTGATCTACAGCAACTAGTTCATTTCTTATTTTGAAAAACATGATTAGTGAGGCTTTGTTTTGTCTATGTTCTATTTTTTTCCAATTGAGGGTGGATACAATTTGTGATACACTACTCGTGTATATCTAATCATTGAATATGTATCTGACTGCAGATCTTTGGACCATTTCTATTTTGTAGGTGAGGTGTTCCTACCAGGGGTTCAGACTGTAAAATAGCGTTTCATCTGTGGGCGGACATAAGTGATATATGCGGTTTCTTTGACCTGTTTGTTATTTGTTTTGACATTCTTTTTGATGAAGCGGAAGGTGTTGTTAGCTTTTAGGTGATATTATTGATGTGTTGGGCTCAGTTAATGTTCTTACTAATGGTGACTCCGAGATATTTGGAGCATTCGGTTGACCTTCATTGTGTGTTATGTAACATGTATGGGTAAATGGTGGGGTTTCTTTTCCTATGGATTCTTAATATTTCACATTTATCAGGGTTGAATTCCATTTCCCAAGATTCAAAGAGATGCAGGTCATGCTGTAGAGTTTCTGCTGAGGACTGGGATTTGATGGTTAGGTAGACGATGTTATCGTCGGCAAAGAGGCAGGCCCGACTTGTATACTGTTTGGTAGGTCATTTATATAAGAGAGAAAGAGACAGGGCCACAGGACCGACCCTTGGGAGACACCTGAGAACTGGTAACCCGTCGGAGCATTTACCTTCGACGAGAACCTGTTGTGACCTGTTTTTGAGGAAAGAGTGTATCCATGATATGTGGCTTTATCATTTATACCAACATGTTTGAGTTTATGGATGAGCTTGTTGTGATCTACTTTGTCGAATGCTTTACTGAAATCCATTATGATGATATCCGTCTGGTGACCGAGCTCGAGCTGGGTGTTGGGTGTCACAGCTATGTTTTGACCTGTACCCGTGCTGATATCGGCTAAGAATATGGTGAGAGTCTAAGCATGACATGATGTTGGGAAACAGGATGTGTTCTAAGAGTTTGGATGATATGCATGTTAGAGAAATGGGGCGGTCGTTGCTAGGTTTGGATATTTGACCATTTTTGTATATGGGAGATATAACTGCATGTCTCCAATCATCTGGGACAATGTCGGTGTCGATAGACCTTTGAAAGATGTATGTTAGTATTGGGGCAATTTCGCTGTGCAGTTGTTTAAGTAACCTAATTGAGATTTCATCAGGACCTGAGGCTTTATTGGGGCTTAGACCTGTCAGGGGCTTGTCAACTCCTTGTACTGTGATAGTGATTGGTGACATGGGTGGGTGAGTGAGCATTGAGGCTGCACTTATTAGTTTAAACATATTTATTCGATAATAATGTACATTACATATACACTGTATACAAAACGAAAATGGATTAAATCGGAAGCTTAAAGCTTATTGAGATTTTCTCCATAAAGAATGGCTGCACTTATTGACAATTGACCTTTCTGCAAACGCTACTTAGGCACGCCCCCATAGTTACAGGTGCTCGCTGTAACTACGCGAGACAAGCTATCTAACAAAATGACGTCTAACGCAGACCTGCATCGTTTTATTTTACCCAGATATTAATATTATTAGCTATTTAGGTAGTTATACACAATTATGAATGGGACTATGTAGCCGCGTGTTTGCCATACCAGGAGTGATTATCTATCTAGGTTTCAGGCCACTAATCCAGATTAATTAAAGTGAATGGGGGAGAATAAATAAATCATAGACCGTCATTAAAATAATATATTTATTGTACATCAAAGCATTAAATTATTTACAAGGACATAAAATTACATAAAAAAGGTACATAGATTAATACAATGACAATGAAATTTACAGTGTGTATCTTTTTTTGTATTGTATTTGTATAGTATAATCAGCAAAAAATGCATGGAAATATAGACGCCATGGTTGTAATGAAATTGATGTGAAGAGCATGATATTTATGCATGATGTAAGGGCTTGGACATATGGCACGGCTCAGCTCTAAAGCTGATAAAACACGGGCATACAAGCCAGCATCACAAATGTTTGAGCCGACCAATCAAGGTGTGAAAAATAATATATTCTCCAGTATTTGATTAATTTGTCAACAGCCCATCTCATAATTGGCGTAGGCGTGATAATATACTATTAGACGAATCCACCACAATGTTTCACTCTATATTGCCTTGTATACGAAGAAGTAGTTATACGAAACCACTGACACCCGAACAACCACATCGTGTCAACTTTGACATTAAAAGACATGAAATATGCCACCGTCTTGAGAGACTCGACCCTATGCCTCCTAGAAGACTCGAACATTAGGCCCAAAAACTGAACACCAGTACGTTCACTGAGCTAATATGGGAATCCCACAGCTCTGCACATGCATGGGTACTATTACTTCTATCTGATCCCTAGTCCACCATCCACGACAATATGTATGAACCACATGTATAATTTTAATCACCATTATACTCACATATCTCTTGTGAACAGTAGATCTATAAATGCAGAATATATTTTTTCGAAATATTTTATTATGCATAAATAAATTAATTTCAACTTACTTGTGTGCAAATATATATGTTTGCATTAATTTTGGATGTATTCAGCTGGTCGTCCACACAACTTAATCCACCTTAGACATTTTTCAAGATTTGTCTTGGGTTTTGAAATGGCACGAATTAAACGTCACCTATTAATCGATCTGGATATCTACTATCACTGTCACACAGCATAAATTAATAAAACAGCCCGTAACTACATCTTTTCACCATTGTCAATGACAGACAGCATTAATTAATTTGTAATTATTTTTCAAAAAATAATTTCAGATCACGATCACTCGTTATCAGATTTGATTAAAATTTTACTAAATAACTCGTTTGTCTGACAGAACGATAAAACAATGACTCGGTGTAGTAATCAATACTATAATTGTGTGCACACATTTTATAATTGACCAATTATTAGCACAATCAGTGCTAAATTCCGATGTGCAACACTTTGATCTTGACAGTAGGCCTCTAACGGGATATTATGTGGCGGTCTCTGTGATGTACCGGTAAGTTGTTGATTACTTCCAATAAACAGTGTGACACGCTTAAATTTGATTGCTGTGTTTGCGATAAAAGAATGACTATATGGGGTCAGTCGGTGTTTTTATAGATGCATTGTTTTTAAAGCAGCTGTCTGGTATTTTGTGGTTCATATACACACTTTTAGATTTGTCCAAGGATTTTGAAATGGGTTGAATTTAACGTCGATCACCAGGATATCGACTAATTTTGTACTATAACTAACCCACACACCAAAGCTACACATTTTCAACATCATTAAAACAATTTAAAACCCGTATTTTCGATCAAATTCACGCCTTTTCAAATTTGTCTACTCGTTACTAGTTTGTCTAATATGCATTGTTTGTCTAACAAGATGGCGGCGATAAACCGTTGCCGGGGGTGTGCGCGAATGGTGCGATGCGATTGGCTAACGCCAGCTGTCAATCAAAATCGGCAGAAAGGTCAATTGTTTGAGACTTTGGGAGAAAAGACAGATTCAAATTGTCGATTCAGAATATTGGCTTTTAACATTGGGTCAGAATGGATTTGACCATTACTACTGAGTGGGGCTATTCCAGAGTTTTCAGTTTTGCTGTGTTTGTGTCTAAGTATGACCAATAGGAATTTCTGATCTTTTTTGTATGATGGATTTCAATGATTTTAATTTGGTGACATTTTGAGTTTTGAATAAAGTGTGTCCCATTTTCTAATGAGCTTTACTAATTCGTGTGATATCAATGGGAGGTCGACACGTGACTTGCTTAATCTAGATGGGAAGTGCATTTTGGATAACCTAGATATTCAGCCTTGATACTCTTCCAAGAGGTATTTGGATCAGTGTGATCTAACTGGTCAACGTTTTCAGAAAAGCATCCCAGGTCCTTCTTACAGCTTGACCAATCGGCCTTACTGTATGATCTGACCAGCCTCTTTGCCTGGAATGGGCGACCCCTGTTAAGTTTGAGTTCAATTGTCATGATCCGAAGACCAACTAATGGGAAGGGTTTGAATATTATGGACAACTGCTGGGTTGTTTTGTTGGAATATGTCCACTATATGTTTAGCTCTGGTTGGGATTTTGATCATTTGTTCAACGTTGAAAAGTGTGAGATTTTCGGAGAAGGATTCGTACATGTGTTTGAATTTACAGGGTGGTAAGGGTAATTCAGTGGACCAGTCCATATCTCCGAAAATCCATATAAAGCTGTTTCTCGGTATTTTCGAAACAGATGTCCATAGTTCTTGAGGTGACTGTGTGTCATTTTCATGGGGCTTGTAAAATGCCGACACATAGATGTCCTTAAGTCCAGTTATTGAAATGTTTGGCCAAATGATGTTGCAACTGGATTTTAAGTCAGATTGTTCTTGGTTGAGTAGATTAGTATGTATTTCTATGGGCACGCCTCCCACAGGGACAGCAGTCCTGTCATCCCTATATACCTGGTAAATGAGAATACATTGGAATATTTCGGGAGTATTTATGTTGGGTCTTAAGTTCTAACCAAGTTTCTGTGCAGCAAATAATGTCTGGTTTTGTTTGTTGTATGACCTGGTGGAGTTCGGGGATTTTGTTCCGAACTGATCTGCAGTTAATGTTGAGGATTGATATACGTTCATTAATTAACAGTTTTTTGTTTTGTCCTTTATTCTTTATAGAGCAGTTGGGAGTGGGAGTGGCTTTAGGGGGATTCTTAAAGGATGTTTGACGCTGGGATTTACTAGCGGTTGTTGCTAATTGGGTATCTTCTTCACGTGACATGTTTGCAATCAACTTGTATTGATGGAGTTCAGGGAGTGTGGTAAGGAAGAATAATAGTTTAAGAAACCGCAACTTAAACAATGCCAGGTGAAACTAGAGTCGAGGAGGTGGTCGTATATGCCATCTTCTACACTTTGACAATTAGTATGGAACCAAGATTGGCAAGTCTCACATATGATGCCTTTATAATCTGCAAACCGTAGTCGAGTGGACATCTTGTCGCTGTAGATGTGTGTCGTAGTCGATAGTCATCATATAATATAATACACACACGGATCTGTAGTCCAGTTGTAACACGCTGACCCTAATTGTATTAACAGTCTTTCAGTTGAGACTTTAAACCGAGGTCTCGTGTCGGTGCTATACACCGTGCACGTAAAAGAACCAGAGGAGACTCTGGAATGGGTCTCTGTCTGTATCATTGCACTATTCTCCAAAAATCTAAAATGACGAATCTCATCAGGAGATGTTAAATAAACATAAATACAAATTCTGTAGAATCTGCTATATGAAACAGTAAGGGTTACAACGTAGCAGACATTGCTTGGCACAGTGTTATGTGCATTGTATGTATTCAGTGTAACGAGTTCCTGGTCACAATAAGTATGCAATGATATTCACACGACCATACTGTCAGTTAAATATACAATGTCAACAAATACCTTCCCGATCGAATATTCGAATAGATTAATCGCTATTCGTTGCCATTCCTAGAAATAATGTAACCGGGTTGCTTTCCAAGCTTTATACAAAAGGGAGACAACTCTGATAGGTTTGGTTGCAATTGTCAATGTAACAGTTGTCTACTTGATTTTGCTAACCTGCTGTAGGTTTTATTTACCGAACTGGCTTCTGGGAGAGAACTTTAGCGGGATTTTTAATATTTCCACAACGTTTATTACTTTTAATATAGCAAGACTCTTCAATGGTTTAATGGTTAGTATTTAACATTGCATTTGTTAAATGGCATAAGCATGTGTACAGAAAACCATACATTGTTTTTGAGAATAATAACGGAATGCTCGTTCATATTCATAATTCGCGACTGACTTACAGATTCAGAATGGCATCTATTTCTTAATCACAAATCTGTCCTCTAGCTCACGCACTGCTAATCTCAGTCCGTCTACGGAGGTCGAAGGTTCGAATATCGCCAGGCGTTTGTTCCGATATGGCCGGTTTCCTACCAGCATGGCGCCTGTCATACAAGCATATGCGTCGGGACGTACTGATGTTCATAAAAAGAGGTGTCTCATAAGTCAGAAATAAGTGTTTATTTAAAGGGCCAAACACTTTACTTTTACAGTTCTAACAGACACCAGGGTGGAGTTGTGAGAATGTGATAGCGAGACACTTATATTCCCATATAATGGTAAATCATGAGGCATGTGTTGTATGTATGTATGTATGTTCCATTAACGCCAATCTCGTATCGGGGACCTAGACATGTTATCCTGGGCAGGCTTAGCCGACATAAGCGATTAACCAATACTAAGCAATGTGTGTGAGGTGCCTTGCTCAATGACACTATATACGTGGCCTGTCCGAGTATCGAACCAAATCCGACGCTCTACCACTGGACCACGGACGCCACACACGGACGCCACGGACGTTGTAACCACCATTGTAGTTGAGTTGAGTCAAACTCAACTACACCAGTAATCAATACATAACATATACATAAACTATACTGATTACAACACATGTCTCATGACTTACCATTCTATGGGAATTTGCAATACGTCTTTAGACACACACTCAACACAATTCCTAATCAGTCACCGTGTGTTATACAGTATTTGGAGCCAACTAATAACCATATAATATCAATATTCATATCATTTTATTTGATACATATTATTACAGATCTTTATGTAGTGAATTACTGTATAATAAATATCAACATCTGGAATAAAATGCATTAAATGACAATATGAAAATATGTATATTGTATGATTATTAGTTGACTCCATATATTATAAAACACCAGGTCACCGATTAGGAATTGTGTTGAGTGTATTCACCCAATATAGGCAAGGCATTTAAAGTCCACGTTGCCTCTTCTCTATCCCTCGTGGCGATGGATTACATCAGGAATGAGGTCTCGAGAGTGATTTATATAAGTTGAAATAACTTGTTTCGCAATCGAGCTAAAATAAATGTATATAAACTAATTGATGTGAGGAAGCTTTCCAGCTGGTTTGCGGAAGGTCGGTGGTTATATCCCGGGTGTCTGTCCTCGCCTAAAATACTGCTCGTTGGCACCCGGACCTTCCTCCGCCAATATTAGCTAGAAGACGCCATATGTCCTAGCCTGTTGGTTCGACGTTATTAAACCCAAGGTTTCTCACTAATGCAACCCTGGTTCGATCCTTGGAACGGGACGTATATGAGTTGGTACGACGGTCGCCAAATCGGACATGTGAGTTTTATTCAGGTACTCCAGGTTCTTCCAAGTGAAACACCACATATATTTATGCTCAATCGATATTAATAGTTTCGAGTTCTCAAGTGTTAAAGTTACGGTTTTGCTGGGAGAAATAGGCGATAAAAGAGAAGTAATCTGTGGTGCCGATTGATATATAATGTTGCCGTTAGGCTAGGTGTTATCCACCCGGTGTGTTTGTCTGCCTGTAAGCAGGATTAGGTAAACATATGGAGGGATGTTCATGCGGATTGTTTGATGGACCTAGGACGACTCCATTAACATTTGGTGATGATTTTGTACAGTTGGGTGGCTGTTCATGCTTTCTTGGGGATGGTCTACCATGGGCCTAGGACGACTCCATTAACATTTGGTGATGATTTTGTACAGTTGGGTGGCTGTTCATGCTTTCTTGGGGATGGTCCACTATGGGCCTAGGACGACTCATTAACTGTTGGTGATGACCCTGTACAGTTGGATGACAGTTCATGCTTTCTTGGGGATGGTCCACCATGGGGCTATGACGACTCATTAACTGTTGGTGATGACTCTGTACAGTTGGATGGCTGTTGATGCTTTCTTGGGGTTGGTCTACCATGGGCCTAGGACGACTCCATTAACATTTGGTGATGATTTTGTACAGTTAGGTGGCTGTTCATGCTTTCTTGGGGATGGTTTACCATGGGCATAGGACGACTCACTAACTGTTGGTGATGATTTTGTACAGTTGGATGAATGTTCCTGCCTTCGTGGGGATGGTTCATCTTGGGTCTATGACGGCTCCATTAACTGTTGGTGATGACTCTGTACAGTTGGATGGATGTTGATGATTTCTTGGGGATGGTCCACCATGGGCCTATGACGACTCCAGTAGCTGTTGGTGATGACTCTGTACAGTTTCATGGTTATTGATGCTTTCTTGGGGATGGCCCACATTGGGTCTATGACGTCTCCATTACCTTTTGATGATGACTCGGATCTGGATCACAATGTGGCGGAGGAATTCGCACTACTTCGTGCCCTCTAGTGTATTATATATATATAGGACATACATATTGAATCGTTTGAGACTTATATCTTACTTACAACACACACTTATATAACAAGATATTTCTATATAAACTTGATACTATCTATATTTGTGTCTAAGATTTATTAAAACACTGTCATGACGTCATGCCTTTGTACTTGCTGTAGACTACTTTATTTTTCATTATTGGAGTGCTCTCAATAGGCCAGAGTTTTAAATATATCAACTCTTGTTATATAAGTGTGTGATTTAAAGCGAAACTACATCGTTGAACACGCAAATGTCTGCAGAATGTAATTTCCTATTACATGTATATAGTATAATGTTGATCCAAATGTGTGACCATTTGCATACCTACTATATAAACATAATTATGCGCATTATAATATAAAACAATTTAGTGTTTGAGATATAATGCTATATTTGGTTTTCCCATCCATAGTTCGTTATTTCAAAATAAAGCTTTTAATGTATGACACCACATTTGTTTCCTTAAATAACTTAAAGATGCATCTTACATCCCATTCAGTGTGTATCCATGACGAGGAAGTGGCTCCGGTTAAAATCTATAAGTAAACGTTGCGACTCACTAAACGTCCCTTTCACAAGCAACTGTTTGTCAAACGTTACAATAGAGAAACATATGTTACATGACTGACTACTCTTGTTATATATGAGGGAACTTTAGCAACAAGAGATACAAATGTATGTTGTTTTTATTGAACATTAAACAATTTTATTCATAACAAATTAATAAATCAGTTTGCCTTAATTGCTAAAAGAACGTATATATATAATTATATATCACTAAATATAAATTCAAACATAATATGTTACATGATGGAAAAATATCACATGCAATTGGATTGCTTAAATACAATACAATTGTTACAATACGTTGTGCTTAAATATGGTGTTTTCCATTTGTATCATTGTTTCAGACTTATCAGGCATATCTATTTCATCTGTATTCTGGTGAAGTTTTCTAGTTTCTTTGCCAGTATGATATCTATGTCTAAAGTCTATCGAAATTTAACAACAAAAAACCCCAATCGCAATAAGCCACCACTTCACACCATTATATATTCTGGACCAGAACCTGCATTTCCACAGTATGCCACTCAACATGGACTGCGTATTGTGGTTTGTGAGTAATAAGCTTACATTTGTATAAGCATATGCATAAATTCAGCAATATACACAACATTTATGTTGTTATTATTAATAATCAGACTGCAATACCTAATGTAGTTTTTGCGTTTGGGTTTTGTTGTTATTGGATTTCAGTTGGCATGTACACAGTTTCATGTACAAAGTAATCGTTTTATGCCACTGTTCTTTATTGCACGTTGGTCTGACTAGTATTGCAATATGCATGTACTTCCAAAATATCACATATAACTTTGTATTCGGAACTACTTATTGCTTCCGCATTTTCTTTTATCTCTGTAACAAACATTGTGCCACAATCTGACTTAGCGTTCTCTTTCATGTCAATTACTGTTTTACCTGGGTGTACTCTCGTGGTATTTCCGACTGATGTTCTCATTGCTATCGCCGATGGTTATTGTTTTAACCTGTATTCTCGTGGCTTACACAGGTGGTATTTCCGACTGGTGTTCTTATTGCTATCGCCGATGATTATTGTTTTAACCTGTTTTCTCGTGGCTTACACAGGTGGTATTATTATGATACTCATTCGTTCATTATTATCAGTCATTTCTGTTTCACTTCCACTGTCATGACTTCCACAAGCGATGCTTGCAATGCTCTCAGTCTTATCAGGTTGTAGTCTGGTAGCTTTCACAGGTTATATTGACATTACTCCCATACCACTCAGTAAGTTCAGTTTCACTTGTAACATCGTGGTTTTCCAGAGCTATCGTAACATTGCTCCCATGTTTCTCAGTCATTTCTGTTTCACCGATTTTCTCGTGGCTTTCACAATTATCATTACTCGCATATTTCTCGGTCGGCTCTGATGCACCTGTATTCTCGCGGCTTTCATAAGTTGTATTTTCATTGTTATAATTCTTATCAGCTGATACATTTCTGTGTCACTTCGTGGTGATACGAATGGTTTCATGTATGCTTTAAATCGTATCTGTTATTTCTATTTCAGTTGTATTCTTCTGACATTCACACTTGGCCTATGCATTTTCCTCAGTCGTGTGCAACAATGTTTCATTTATGTCTTCAATAGTGCCAGTCATTTCTGTTTCACCTGTTATCTCATAGTTTTCACAAGTCATATTTCCATTGTTCGTATGGATCATTTCTGTTTCAGTTGCATTATCGTAGGTTTTACAAGTGGTATTCTCAGTGTTCGCATTATTATCAATCATTTCTGTTTCATCTGTAATCCATTGGCGTTCACACCCAATTTGTTTCATTTAGGCTCTCAATCGTATCAGTCATCTCTGTTTCACCTAGTGCATCTCACAAGTGGTATTGTCATTGTTCTCAGTCGTATCAGCGATTTCGGTGTCACATTTAACAGTGGGGTGTTCATAAATATGTTCGGACTTATCAGGCATATCTATTTCATCTGTATTCTCTTCGCAGTCACACTTAATATTGTCATTCTTAATATTCTTATCAGCGGAGCCATTTCGGTGTCACATATAAGTTTATGTAACCTCATGGTGATCACAAATTGTGACATGTATTGTTTCAATCGTATATGTTATTTTTATTTCAAGTTGTATTCTCCTGACATTCACATGTGGCCTATGCATTTTTCTCAGTCGTGTGCAACAATGTTTCATTTATGTTTTCAATAGTGTCAGTCGTTTCTGTTTCACCTGTAATCTCGTAGTTTTCACAAGTCTTATTCTCATTGTACTCAAGCGTATGAATAATTTCTGTTCAGTTGCATTATCGTAGGTGGTACAAGTGGTATTCTCAGTGTTCGCATTATTATCAGTCATTTCTGTTTCATCTGTAATCTCGTGGCGGTCACATTGGTTTAATTTATGTTCTCAATCGTATCAGTCATCTCTATTTCATCTAGTGTATTGTCGTGGATAGGTCATTGTTGTCATTATTATACATTTAACAGCGTGGTGTTCATAAATGGTTTCAGACTTATCAGGCATATCTATTTCATCTGTATTCTGGTGGTTTTCACAAATGGTTCCATTATTCTCTCATTTTTTAGTGTAACATTAGATACATATTGATTGCAGTATAAGCCGTATCAGACATACTATCATATTGTTAACAATACACGAGAGAATACTTAATAGCTCAATTTTCATCCATTTGACAACTAATTTATTGCATCTTTCGTGTAACTGTTTACTGTAACAGTTCCAAGTGTTCACTTGTGTAACGATATATACTAGTACATAATGCTTTTTCACATGCATGATTACAATACATCAGACAGTGTCCCGTTGTAGCCATAAATAACTTGCATTTTCCATCGTGTAGCAGTTTACTGCAACATATTAGTATGCGTTCTCTTCTGAAACAGTATATTCATATTCACTTGTCCTGCACATAATTTCAATTAGTGTATACCACTTTGTATGAAATTCCTTGAACACTGAAAGCCATTCAAATGTAGTCCAAACACTGCATACTATTAGCTTTAATCTTAACATTCCTTTCACTCATGTAACAGTTGTGAACCTCCCTGTAACACAAGTAGCTGTTATATGAGTGCATGTAACACGAAATATAAATTCGTTGTTTTATTCCATTAACACTAATAATTGGTCGCTAGATATGTCACGTGGCTCAATAAAAATGTACACCAAAACAAATAACATTCTCTTACTGCAATAATAAATAATTCCATAAAGACAAAAATACATTCTAACACGACAGACCGTTAGGAATGTCACGTGGTTCATTTTAAAAACATATACACCAAACCAAATAGCATTCTATAAGCAATAATAAATAATTCCACAAAGACAAACATACATTCTAACAGGAATAACAGTTAGGAAATCAAGCATCAACCTACCACTCCTCAAATATTCATTTCTATAAAAATTCAGAGTGGGGAATAAGAATTATTTCTAATGGATTATACAATAAACAGTTTACTTGTTACAGGAGTGACTTTGTGAATATACTTTTGGTATCGACATCATATTTTATTATAACGATGTTTTTGTCATATTAAATACTATGGAGACACAGTGTTGTATGCTTCATATTCAAAACGAAATATGCCAAATTACCGTTGGCAATAAGACAACTAAGCTTCAGCAAAGACGACAAATGGCTCTGGATACAACCCAAACAGTGCTGTTATAGCATGTTTAAAGATACACAAAAATAGATTTACTATCTCAGAGACAAAAACAAAGTGATCAAGACATTCAATACAATTAGCTGTTAAGCCCCCATATTAACATGAGTCATAATATTGTCTACATTTCAGAAACTATAAAATTGCAAACATTTTGACGAAAATAAATTATGGTTCGTATGATATGAATATTGTCAAGCATATACACATAAGATGTCAATTCCATATATATATATATCCGTTATGTCGAATTCCGTCGGACCGAACAAAATATTTCGACACAACCGAAGTTTGACTACTATACAAATTCTATATAAACGTAGCCCGCTATATGTAAAATGATAGTGTCTGAAACTGGACTTTTATCCGACTTCGAGATAATTGGAGAATTCGATGTAACCGACTTTGACATAACGGATGCAGACTGTATATGTATGCTAATTAAATGTGTAGCAATGGTAAAAAGCGCCATAATAAACATTTCGTAACGTCATAACGCTGCGTGTATGACGTCATATGTTCACAGATGGTAGGGTAAACTTCATGTCATGAATATTCGTTAATTTTCCTCTCTAATACTTGATCATCAGAAGATAGGATTAATAGACTATTAATATTATCTTATAAATTTTAAATTGTTATGCTCGCCTTTTATATTTTCTCCAACTCGCCTAATAAATAAAAATTTATAATACAGAAATTTAATATTCTCTATATAATTTTGATTGTCTCAATTTATCAAGTTATGAGCAATACATATTTATTAATGTTATATTAATACACAAAGCAAGTTATCAGGAAGAAGCTGTTGGTTCAAGTGATGATGTTTTAACTTGAATAATTTGCTAATATAGTTTGCTGTTGTAATAATTGTTCTGCTGTTCTTTGGTAACAAAACATTTATAAATGTGTGCATTGTATGCCAAGAATAACATACACATATAAATAGTGCTAAGGCTAGCATACAGCAGTTATACATGTTTGCATTGTAGGCCAAGAATATTACACACATAAATAGTACTAAAGTTAGTATACACACTTTATAAATGTTTGCCTTGTAGGCCAAACTAATTACCCAACTACATAGTGTTAAGGTTAGTATACACAATGTATACATGTTTACCTTGTATACCAAAATTAATTACACAAAGACATAGTGCTATGGTTAGTATACACAATTTATAAATGGTTGCTTTGTAGGCCAAGAATAATTACACAAAGACATAGTGCTATGGTTAGTATACACACTTTATAAATGTTTGCCTTGTAGGCCAAGAATAATTACACAAAGACATAGTGCTATGGTTAGCATACACACTTTATAAATGTTTGCATTATATGCCAAGAATAAGTACCCAAATACATAGTGCTATGGTTAGTATACACAATTTATAAATGTTTGCATTATATGCCAAGAATAAGTACCCAAATACATAGTGCTAAGGTTAGCATAACAAAAAGTGATATTCATATTCAACAGTATGACAAGTACACACTTTACAAATACATGTGTGGCGTTCATTGCCAGAATCTCTAACCAAATTCAACTTCTCAATCATTCAAATATATATATCTAAATATTTCCTTGATGCATTATTAGAAACAAAATTGTGATTACATGATTTGTCATTGTTTAACCAAATGTCACTAAGATCTAATATATCTACTAATCGCTTTATATGTTTATTATTATTATTATACTGGATTTATATAGCACTCTTTTCATATAGCAACATACGTTCAAAAGTACTTTACAATACAGGTACATAGCATAAAGAAACAAATAACAGAATCATACAATTATCATCATGATTTAAAATTAAAGAATTAAGTTGACTGTAAACTAATAAAATAATGATTACAATTTAAAGGCATAGTAAACTATTTAAACAATGACTACAATATAAAGGTAAAGTAAACTAAGAAAACTTGATTGGCGAGAGTTGTGGGTGGAATATTACTTGGATAAAGATACTTGGGCAGGGAGCCATGTGGGTATAAAGACAGACTAATTAATCCGTACCTTGTGAGCAAAATACGGTTATTATATTTAATATATTCCATGACAGCTTTCGTGACGTATCACATAGATGCGTTCCGATTGATGTGCGAAGAGAATCGTCCTGGGTGGAAATGATGCAAGACTTCCGTTTATTGTATGGATAACCATAGAATGTACGTGTAGTGATAGCATTGGAAACTATTTAGTCAAAACACCCCCTAAATTTATGTTGTATGTTGTGAAGCTTAGAACAAGAAATCACAAATTTCCTGTAGAAACTGGAAGCTGTAATGGGTCTGTGTTTTCAAGCCGCGTATGTACGCTTTGTAATACATGTGAAGCATTTCATTATTTGTTAGACTGCTCCACACTTAATGATAGTAGAAAACGTTTCTTACAACATAAGGCAAATATATATAACTTAGTTTCTGATATGAATGTTGAAAATGCTCCTGAAAATATAAAATGTTTGTTTATCAAAGAAATCATACTTTAAATGTAGATGATAACTTACATATTGAGAGAATGCGGCATCATTATTCTCATGCAGTAATTGTTGTTTATTTTTTCTTTAGATATTAAGTAAAATATTGAAATTGAGTTACCCTCCCGAAGATATATTGCATGTAATAATCTTACTTATTATACAATTAATTATAAAACATGATTTATCTGTAAATCATGTTAACAGTTGTATGTTACAAGTTGCCTCGTTATATTATCTGTAAATCATGTTAACAGTTGTATGTTACAAGTTGCCTCGTTATATCATCTGTAAATCATGTTAACAGTTGTATGTTACAAGTTGCCTCGTTATATTATCTGTAAATCATGTTAACAGTTGTATGTTACAAGTTGCCTCGTTATATCATCTGTAAATCATGTTAACAGTTGTATGTTACAAGTTGCCTCGTTATATCATGATTTGTTGCTATATACCTAAACAAATATCTATCTATATCATATTGTCATGTTTACACGAAATGAGAGAAATAAATTAAATTGAAATTGAAAATGTATTCAGTGGCATAAAATGGGATAAAATACATCTCATCTTTTAACATTATTTAAATCTACTCTCACTTCTATCTATAGAAACAACATTGTTCTATGTTACCTTCCATGCCATGATTCATTGGATAATGTGTATATAATTATATATATATATATTTGTGTAAGTTGTTATTGAAAAGAAAAGAAAAGTTAAAAAAGCTATTGAATATTGGATTCCGTTCTTTTCAACGTGTATCACTAATAGTGCCGTGGCATTAGCTACCACCACTTGTGCTACAACTATAGCCCCAATGCTTTGACTATTGTAACCAGAGCCGGTTACCAACGTGTATACGAAGGGACCAATGGATCCATCACAGCTACAATGACGATAACTATCATGATGGGAACGTGATGTGACGCTTCTATCATCTTGGCCAGTTTCATGACTATACTATTTCTCTGTTTACTATATTGTTTGTGTATTGGTATAATAGTAACGCGTTCCGTCATCTCAGAATAAAAAAATGAAAGATTGACAATTCACATGAGACGGCAATATGCCAGAGACACCAGTCATGAATGCTTTATCATTCATGAACAACTGGGAGCTGGCATTTAGAAGAGAGTGGTTGGTTCTTACTAATGGAATGTAAGGCAGTTGAAATGCTCTTTTCTTCATAAAAGAGATTAGAAACGATACTAATACAGGACTGTGTGAAAGAATGCCAATTAGAACGCCCATTAGAACGCCAATTAGAACGCCCATTAGAACGCCAATTAGAACGCTACCACACCTCTCTCTTTATGGACACCATGTTTACTATTGCAGGATAATGGCAGTTACGTTACTTACTAGTATGCTTATTGTTTATTATTATTTATTAATTACTTATCATTGAATCAGTCGTGGATTACATATCCATCAACAAAGAGGCATTCAAGCACATTAGCCCTAGGGAAGGAAAGAAGTTACAGATAGCTGGACGATTTGTACAGATTGGCGAAGCTGCTTACAAAGAACGACCAAACGCCTCCAACTGCCCAACAGGCCAAGGCTGCAACGTGAATGCCCCAGGTACCGCCAGCCCATATGCTATTACAAGTCGACCATGGTGGTACGATTAGACCCAAAGACCCGACAATCGGACATTAACACAACATAACGACAAGACTGTATGAACTGACGTCGACAAGAACGCTACCACACCACTCTCTTTATAGACAACACGCTTTCTATTCTAGTGTTCTGGACGTGAGGTTGCTTACTATTAAGTTTATTATTTGTTATTATTTATTAATTACTTATTATTGAGTCATGTATTGTTTACTCATTCATCATGCTAACATTTATGTTGGGTTACATTTATTTTTTATAAGTATTATGTATTGAATTACATGTATGTAGCAATGCTATACAAGAAATGAACGTCGCCTTCCACTTCCCAGGAAAGAACCAAAACGATAGGATGTGTTGAAATAAAGAAACGATTATGAACTGACGTCTACTAGAACGCTACCAAATATATGGAGTTCCGTGGCTGCCTCACTGCCAGGTTGACCACACAAGCGATTGGCGTTGAGGGGACAAAAGTGGGGAGTCAATATCCACTTCAGTAGGCAAAACCTTTAGTGTAGCCTAGTCCTCTTCCTCTATTGGAACTTCTCCGATATTAAGTGAATCGCCGTAGTCCCATAGAGAACACGGACCTAGCTCTATTCATGGAGTCGGTCCAATATCTTCTCCCATTACCACCTACAGAGAATCTTGAACTGGTAACGGGTTCGCTATCACACGTTTTCATCTATATCAGAATATGGTGTAGAAACAGGGAGAGTATTGTACCGAAAATCTACCGAGGTAAACATCTATGTTCGAAATCCTGGAACGGAGTTACCTTCCGTTTATACTTGTAGACGGAAGGACGTCGTTGAGTGTCGTTCACCCATGCCAAGTTACCCATTTGTAATGCAAAGATTTTGAACACTTCTGATTGAAGGCCAAATATCTTCTATAAGTAGACTGGTTATTCTGTTGGCTTCTCATTACATATGACTAATAAGTATCACTCCTGATTGCCTATTACAGTTGACAAGTATATATATTCTAACAAAATGCATGACTTTTATCAAGAATACGCTCCCAAGAATAACCCATATATATTTGTGTTGGTGTTTGTTTTTTTGTGTTGTGGTGTTTTGTTGGTTTTGTTGTGTTTTTGTTGGGTGGTGTTTGGGGTGTTTGTTGGGGGTTTGTTTGGGGTGTTTTGTTGGTTTTGGTGGTGTGTGGTGTTTGTTTGGTTTTGTTTTGTTGTGTTTGTGGTTGTGTTTTGTTTGTTGGTTTGTTTGTTTTTGTTTTTTTTGTGTTGGTGTTTGTTTTGTTTGGTTTTTGTGTTGTTTGGGTTTTTTGTTGTTTGGGTTTGACAAATAGATATTTACATAGTTTTAATAGTAGACAGATACAAGTTATTATTGATTATTATACTAAGCAACTTGATATAGATGGTGCTCTTTTATTCTTTGATTTTAGAAAAGCCTTTGGTACTATAGAACGAGATTTGTTTTTGAAACATCACTATGTATCGGATTTAAAAACGGTCTTTAAGTTCGATTGGTACCATATTATATACAACAGCATTTCTTCTCGAATTATTAATAACAGTTGGATTTGAAGCATTGAATGCAATAAAAATGTTATGATATTCGGCTTTTGCGCATGTAATGGCAACAGAGAGACGACTTTCCCGGACGTTTGTTGGTGATAAAAGACTGATTAACTAATATATGGATGATATAGATATATTTCCGGTCCTTAGACGGGATAATGCTAGAGCTGTAGAGAGATTCGCAGATTTTCTTGATATAGAATGAAGGAAACCAATGTTGACGATATACACATTGGGTGTTTATATCAACCGGTATTAAAAAGCAACCCGAAGGAATGATAGTTACCAATGATGGTCTATGAGAATATAAAGCAGGAATCTGTTGAGGTGTTGAATTAATGTGTACTAAATGTCAAAAAGTAGCCATGTATATAGAATATAGAATTGATGGAATAACTGAAAAACTAAGAGAGAGAAAAAATCATTGAAACAGCGACTGCATGCGTTTCCATTATAATAATCATGGAATATGGGACAGTGGTGTCATGATGAATCTTTCAGTATCCAAAATGTGGGAGAAAGCAATATCACTGCAGCTGTGCTATAGCTGTCTATGAACCAATCATTCGGGATGGAAAGTCAGGGGTTACAGTACATGTGGAGTAAGCAGATGTCAGAGAACACATCACCTCATTCTATATAATGTCGAGATTTCTACTTCAAGAAGACGAGAACCTGAACACCAGAGTCAAAACACAGTATACACGTGCATACGTCACCGAGTATGTGGCGATATGTGCCCATAAAAGGGACTCCGGCAGATGTGGCTATGCTCGTCACAGCAGTCCTATAATTAGCTAGATGATCAGTGGCGTCATGGACCAAGGCTCCTCGAAAGTGACGTAGTGGCTTGGCCCACGATTATTCTTGGAAGTAACAGAAATAGCAAAAACTGAAATAAGGAGAGACTCGGCTGACAATTACAAACACAAAAAGGTACTCAAGCTGGAGTAACCTAATTCAAGAGTTCATCGATTCATAGACACTAGCAAGTTACCAGAGTCACATCAGTGTACAGGAATTTGAACAGGCATAATGTAGGCTAATTCACACAGTTCAAGCATAATCATCCAGTGTTGAATATCAGTGTATATGAAATGGGAACAAGCAGTATATGGATAGAAGGGTTCATGAGGAGTGACAAATCATGGAGGTACGAATTTGATGTTTCAAGTAGATATTGGATTATATATCAGTCAGGTAATAACAAATCATGGAGACACGAATTTGATGTTTCAAGTATATATTGGATTATATATCAGTCAGAGAAGAACAAATCATGGAGACACGAATTTGATGTTTCAAGTAGATATTGGATTATATATCAGTCAGGGAAGAACAAATCATGGAGGCACGAATTTGATGTTTCAAGTAGATATTGGATTATATATCAGTCAGGGAAGAACAAATCATGGAGACACGAATTTGATGTTTCAAGTAGATATTGGATTATATATCAGTCAGAGAAGAACAAATCATGGAGACACGAATTTGATGTTTCAAGATATATCAGTCAGTGAAGAACAAATCATGGAGGCACGAATTTGATGTTTCAAGTAGATATTGGATTATATATCAGTCAGGGAAGAACAAATCATGGAGGCACGAATTTGATGTTTCAAGTAGATATTGGATTATATATCAGTCAGGGAAGAACAAATCATGGAGGCACGAATTTGATGTTTCAAGTAGATATTGGATTATATATCAGTCAGGGAAGAACAAATCATGGAGGCACGAATTTGATGTTTCAAGTAGATATTGAGTTATATATCAGTCAGGGAAGAACAAATCATGGAGGCACGAATTTGATGTTTCAAGTAGATATTGGATTATATATCAGTCAGGGAAGAACAAATCCTGGAGGCACGAATTTGATGTTTCAAGTATATATTTGATTATATATCAGTCAGGGATGAACAAATCATGGAGACACGAATTTGATGTTTCAAGTATATGTTTGGTTATATATCAGTCAGGGAAGAACTAGGAACATTGGTATAATAAGTGTGCTCAATGCAAACTCAGAACAACTGAGAGTTCATAACAGATAATGCGACCATTAAGACATACTGCGGTAAACTATTTGTCATGAAGTAGGGACGTTGTCAAGCAAAAGATAAAAGCGATATATATGTATTCGTGTTCCTTGTATGACGACAATGGCGATGCATCTGGAAGTAGCATATAGTTTTGAAACGAATTCATTTGGGAATTGTTTGAACAGATTTGTAAGCCGTAGAGGACAATGGAACAAAGATCGTGGGTAGTGTAAATGGACTGATAACCGTGTACATTCAACTTGACAACATCACTATCACTGAAGGTGCTACATTTGCAAACAAATTGATTAGAAGTTTATTCCACCATATACGCCTCATTGTGAAGGAATTCATGAACATATGGTTAAATGCGGACACTTATCCATTTACGCCAGCTTGAGCAATGTAGATATAACAGATGAGGCAGTGAATACTGCAGTCTGTGATTGGCATCAATGGAGTTAATTAGAGCCACAGAGTGTGGCTATATTTAAATGTACAATGTTAAATTAATAAAGGTAACTAACCTTGGAATGGTAACTATTGCTGAATCGTGGGTAATGGTTGTATCCAAAAAGGTTTCTGTCATACTAAGGTGTATAGACTGTGAAATCTAGTGTAATATAAGAGGATGTTCTAATTATATAGAGCTATATATTAGAGCTGTGTATATTGTTGAAGTGAATTGTATGCTGTGATAATGTTTTGTTGAGAACTCATACATTATTGAGAAATAAATGTACAAGAGGTACATAGCCATGAATGTATCAACCTATTGAATATAACAGATGTAATTGCATAGGAACAGAACACTAGTGTGTGATGTTTGTCAAATTAGTAATAGTGCATTTCGATATTCAAATGTAATGAGTCAATTGTTAGAGATGTTTTAATTCTAGTAACAGATCATTTTATTTGACCATATCAATTAAGTTACAAAACTATGTGTTTGCAGAAGATTACTATTGAAGCTGAACGATGGTATTACATACCTTTCTTTGCTTTCATTTAAAGAATGTACACTATGCTTGGCCAGTGACGTTTCTGAATACATTGAGGCAATCTATGTTAACAATATTATGCTTAATCCATATCGCATTGCCAATTAAAATGCTATAACCATTGAATGGTTGTCCGATTAGCGCAGTTGTTAGCGCGCTCGCTTCTCACCAATACAACCCGTGATCAATCCTCGGACCGGGAAGTATGTGAGATGGTACGGTGGTCGCCAGATCAGACAGGTGGGTTTTCTCCGGGTACACCGGTTTCCCCCCACACGAATGACGACATTTACGCTTCCATCCGCGTCAACGAGAGTGATTAATATAAGTTGTTACAACTTACTTCGCAATTTTTGTAAAATAAATATAGTTAAAAAAATTTAATGGTTGAGCTCAAATACATATATAGCAAGCAATACACTCAGGTAATACTCATTGATTGGAAGTGTTAACCGTGTTGTAGCTAAACATGCAATAACTACATAATAACATAATGCTAACATGACTGATTGTTACATCAATCAGAAACATTTATATGATGTTTTCTTAGATATTACATACATGTATAGTGAAAGATAGACGTTTAACAACAGTGATCCGTCTTAAAGATAGCTTGAGTGAAATAGTGCACGCATTGAAATAATCAGAGTTCTTTCTCAGTCGCGTAATTCAAACATATATATATATGATGTATATCATCTATTTGTTGTATTATTAAATTGTTGTAGCTATTGTGCTGGGTTATTCAATCGTAGTGAGTGATAGCCAATTGGTACACTTTGGGTCATTTCCAATCGATTACGCTTTGTGATTGAATACTATTGTAGTTATTACTACCTTTTGTAAAAGTTCCTATATTTTATTTTTGCACCGATAGTCATTGTAAAACTATTATCTTAACTGCTTGCACTTAGCTATTGTAGACATGTGCTCCTGTCGCAGACACATTAGAAGAACAGAACAGACAACTATATTGACCTGACAAGTGTCCTGGGGGTGAGTGCAATACTATATTAAGGAATACCCTATGATGACTTCTTGTTTCGTAGTAGTACACGTTTTATAGTAGTTGTACGATCCAGGGATAGACAAGCCAATGAGAATATTTAAGCTGAGGAGAAATTAAAGTTTGCTAGCGAAGCTGAAAAGGATAAGGTCGAATTATAAAATATGAGATTAGAATTACCTTGAGAAGGAGAATATATAATTAGATAATAGGACTATGGAATTAGATAGACAAGATGAGGAGACGTTAGAATGAGATAATTGGACTATGGAATTAGCTAAACAAGATGAGCAAATGAAGTTAGAAATAGATACTAGGACTATGGAATTACCTAGACAAGATGAGAAGGGGAAGGTAGAAATAGATAATAGGACTATGGAATTAGCTAGACAAGATGAGGAGAAGTTGGGAATACATAATAGGACTATGGAATTAGCTAGACAAGATGAGAAGGAGAAGTTAGAAATAGATAATAAGACTATGGAATTAGCTAGACAAGATGAGAAGGGGAAGTTAGAAATAGATAATAGGACTATGGAATTAGCTAGACAAGATGAGGGGACGTTAGGAATATATAATAGGACAGTGGAATTAGCTAGACAAGATGAGGAGAAGTTAGCCCGTAGACTAATACGGACTATGTAATTAGCTAGACAAGATTAGGTGCCGCTAAAAAAGCTCGAGGACTATGGAATTAGCTAGACAAGATGAGGAGAAGTTGGGAATACATAATAGGACTATGGAATTAGCTAGACAAGATGAGAAGGAGAAGTTAGAAATAGATAATAGGACTATGGAATTAGCTAGACAAGATGAGAAGGGGAAGGTAGAAATACATAATAGGACTATGGAATTAGCTAGACAAGATGAGAAGGAGAAGTTAGAAATAGATAATAGGACTATGGAATTAGCTAGACAAGATGAGGGGACGTTAGGAATATATACTAGGACAATGGAATTAGCTAGACAAGATGAGGAGAAGTTAGCAGTAGATAATAGGACTATGGAATTAGCTAGACAAGATGAGGGGACGCTAGGAATAGATACTAGGACTATGGAATTAGATAGACAAGATGAGGAGAAGTTAGAAATAGATAACAGGACTACGGAATTAGCTAGACAAGATGAGAAGAAGTTAGAAATATATACTAGGACTATGGAATTAGCTAGACAAGATGAGGAGGCGTTACAAATAGATAATATGACTATGAAATTAGCTAGACAAGATGAGAAGGAGAAGTTATATATAGATAATAGGACTATGGAATTAGCTAGACAAGATGAGGGGACGTTAGAATTAGATAATAGGACTATGGAATTAGCTAGACAAGATGAGGG
>CM026392.1:59710451-59777861 GCA_014843695.1 Archivesica marissinica
TGTTCATGGGCATCAGGGCGTGTCCACACACCGGTGGGCCTGGCATGCCGCATGTCTGGGGGGCAGACTACCTCCGAGACCCTTGCAGTTCAGCCTGAGGCCGTAAGGTGCTCAGTATCCGTGCGTCGCCACTGGGAGGCACTACAAAGGGCTTGTCTACAGAGAGGCTATGTACCGGCAGGGAAGACTTACGCACTCTGCTTCCTTTTCGCCTAGAACTAGGCTATCCAGCGGTGGAGGCTGAAAGCGGAGGGTGACAAGCACACGACACACAGCGGACCACACTTCGCATCAATAAACCAATTTACACACTTAAACCAATTTACACACAAAGGGAACAAACCCTGACAGAAATATCGGAGTGGAGCCCCGAAGGCGGGATGAAGCGTCAACCTGACCATCTTTCCGGCAACTCCTGCAACCAAACTGGTGCCAGACGTACTGCTTTGCTTTCCTCTGGACCACACCAACAAGGTCAAGAGGGGGGTCTTGGCGCATGGGCAACCCAGGACTTCCATAGAACAGCCCAAGCATATTGCGCAAATGGAGAGGTCACTCCAACACAACACGGGAGACAACAGTTTACGGGTTATAAGTCCAATCTCAATTGGCGTAGAGATAGACGCCACGGGTTGTCTCCATCGGTGGGAGGAGCCATCGCAGCTCCACTGATCAGCTACCGCCCGCCTCAAGCTGGGCAGCCCCCATCCAATTAGGTGTTGATCCGCCACAGTCTGCCTGCTTCTTTGGGTGCAAGGGGCTTATGGTGCTAGCACCTGACAAGCTGACTGTAAAACTTACGCACCAAGCAACACACGTAAAAACCAAACGAAGTCTCCAGCACTTCGCATAGCAAGCTGGAACGTTAGAACGATGCCAGGCTTCTCGGACGATCTACAACTGATTGACGACAAGCGTAAAACAGCCGTCATAGACGCTGAACTCTCCCGGCTAAATGTTGACATTGCCGCCCTACAAGAGACAAGACTGCCAGACGACGGCTCATTACAAGAGAAAGAGTACACTTTCTTCTGGAAAGGCAAGGGACTAGATGAAAGGCGCGAGTATGGCGTTGGATTTGCAGTAAAGTCATCCCTTCTACCAATGATAGAACCACCCACTGCTGGCACGGAACGGATGTTAAGGCTTCGCCTGAACTGTAGCACAGGCCCAGTACACCTTCTGGCTGCCTATGCCCCAACACTCAGCTCTAGCCCTGATGCGAAAGACATATTTTACAATGAGATTGACAGGATTATTGGACAACTGCCTCGTACAGAAGACCTATACTTGCTTGGTGACTTCAATGCCAGAGTTGGAACGAACCATGACGTCTGGCCCACATGCATTGGCCACCATGGAACTGGGAAAATGAACGAAAACGGCCAGAGACTACTGGAACTATGCTGTGCCAGGAACCTGTGCATAACGAACACATATTTTCCAAACAAGCACAAACACAGAGTCTCATGGATGCACCCCAGATCACACCAGTGGCACCAACTAGACGTTATCATCACTAGAAGAAACCGTCTCCAAGCCGTCCACAACACACGCAGTTACCACAGTGCCGACTGTGACACCGACCACTCTCTTGTCATCGCAAATGTGGTACTGCAACCAAGAATGAAATTCCACCAAGCTAAGCCAAAGTGTCTCCCTAAGATCAACACGACCCATATTTACCGACACAGACAGGACCAACAAGTTCATGTCCCTCATCGAGGATATCGCCCCAGCCGATGCTGGCATATCTGCAGAAGCTAGATGGAGCCACCTTAGCTCAACCATCCACAAATCTGCCATCGATGCCTATGGGAAGAAGGAAAAACGAAATGTTGACTGGTATGAAGCAAATGCACAAGTTCTGGAACCTGTGACAGAAAGTAAAAGGCAGGCCCTCGTCAATTGGAAGAAAGCGCCAACCCAGCAAAACTTGGAATCACTCAGGAAATGCAGGAGTGAATGCCAGAAGATAGCCAGGAAATGTGCCAACGACTATTGGCTCCAGCTATGCTCCACCATAGAGCATGCTTCCTCCTCCGGCAACATAAAGTCCATGTACGAAGGCATCAAACAGGCCACTGGTCCCAATGTGAAGAAAACGGCTCCACTCAAAAGCAAGTCAGGCGAGGTAATCACCGACCGAAGCAAGCAGATGGAGAGATGGGTAGAGCATTACCTTGAGCTGTACTCCACAAAGAACACAGTCTCCGAGGAGGCCCTCAACAGCATCCCGACACTTCCCGTACTTGAGGAGCTCGACAGCGAGCCAACCATGGCTGAACTTGAAAAAGCCATCAAAGCCCTCACCAGCGGGAAAGCAGCAGGAACTGATGCCATACCCCCTGAGCTGATTAAACAATGGAAGCCAGCTCTACTACCACTTCTCCATGAACTTCTCTGTCTATGCTGGAAGGAAGGTGAAGTGCCACAAGACATGCGCGATGCAAAGATAGTCACACTCTTCAAGAATAAGGGTGACAGAAGCGACTGCAACAACTATCGCGGCATATCCCTACTCAGCGTTGTTGGCAAAGTATTTGCTCGGGTCATTCTCGCAAGACTGCAGGTGGTAGCAGAGCGCATATACCCAGAACCCCAGTGTGGTTTCCGATCTGGCCGATCCACCGTTGACATGATCTTTTCAGTAAGGCGACTCCAGGAAAAGTGTAGGGAGCAACAACAACAACTGTACCTCGCATTCGTGGACCTAACAAAGGCATTCGACCTGGTCAGTCGCTGTGGACTTTTCAAACTGCTACACAAGATTGGCTGTCCACCAAAATTGCTAAGCATGATCACGTCGTTCCACAAAGACATGAAGAGCACCGTCAGCTTCGACGGCGACACTTCCAAGCCTTTTCCCATCCTCAGCGGAGTCAAGCAAGGCTGCGTCCTCGCACCGACGCTCTTCGGCATCCTCTTCTCACTCCTCCTGACATATGCCTTCCAGTCCTCCTCTGACGGTGTCTACATCCACACTCGACACGATGGCAAGCTATACAACTTGGCCCGCTTGCGTGCCAAAACCAAAACAACTCGTGTCCTACTCAGGGAGATGTTGTTCGCTGACGATGCAGCCCTCGCAAGCCACACACACGATGGCCTCCAGCGCCTCATGGATCAGTTCTCCAATGCATGCCGTGAGTTTGCCCTAACCATCAGCATAAAGAAAACAGAGGTCATGACCCAGGACGTTGCAGATCCAGCTCCCATAGCCATTAACGGCTCTACACTCGCCATGGTCGACAACTTCAGATATCTAGGATCACTGATATCCAACAACCTGTCCCTCGATGCTGAGATCAATGCACGCATTGGCAAAGCAGCCACCGTCATGTCAAAACTCACCAAGAGAGTCTGGGAAAACAGAAACCTAACGCTGAACACCAAGTTGAAGGTCTACCAGGCCTGCATACTCAGCACGCTCCTCTACGGCAGTGAGTCATGGACGACATATGCCAGACAAGAGACAAAGCTGAACTCATACCATATGAGGTGCCTTCGCAGGATCCTGGGAATCACTTGGGAAGATAGGGTCACCAATACAGAGGTCCTCAGCAGAGCGAGTTCAACAACCATCTATGCAATGCTCAGTGAACGCCGCCTGCGCTGGCTAGGTCATGTCCGACGCATGGACCAAGGACGCATCCCCAAAGATCTACTGTACGGTCAACTTGAACAAGGATCACGTCCAACTGGTCGCCCCCACCTAAGATACAGGGACGCTTGTAAGAGGGACCTGCGTTCAGCGCAAATCAACAGAGAGTCTTGGGAGGACACAGCATCAAACCGGTCATCATGGAGACACGTTGTGAAAGCTGGGGTCAGACGAGCCGAGGCTGAGCGAACTCGGCTTCGTGAGCAGAAACGACAGAAGCGAAAGGCAGCAACCAAACTGGATGACTCGATCTACACCTGCGATGACTGCAACAGAGACTGCCACTCAAGAATAGGCCTACTCAGTCACCGCAGAAGATGTTCAACAAGAGCGCAATCCATCGTCTCATAAGACGGACGGAGGCTGATGATGATGAATATATACATGCAGGAGACATGTGGAAAATGGTGTTTAGCAATATCAAAGACTGTGCCATAACAAAGATTGATACATAATTATTACGAATCATTGCATACATTTCTATTGCCGATTCTCATGCATTAAAGGCTATTCTGAAAAATAGCCCCCCCCCCCTGGACGTTCTTTTGTCGGGGGTGGCGTCAAAACCAGTTTGCATTTTGGGTGTTTTTTTCCTGGCAACACAAAAGTCATCTACATGTTACTCCACTTATCATACACCTTTCTAAAATGGCGAGGGTGGGGGCCGGGGTTGACAACCTGCTTCAACAGGGGGGTCTTTGTTTAGGGACAGCTGCAAATTACATATTTGTACCTTAACACATGGTCTGCTAGGCATCTGTTAATTGGGGGCTCATCATTGACCTACATATATTGACCAGTAAGCAAAATAACGGTACATGGTATGATCGTATATCCTCGAAAGCGGATTATGTTTTTATTTATTCTTATAGTGCGTTGACCACATATGATATAATTTGCACGGGTATTTCTCACGCTAATTCCGTATTTGAAACATATTGTACTTTGTTATATCAAATGACCAAGCATTTCCATGTGTTATCCCTGAATTGTCAGGGCCTTCGTGACAGAGGCAAACGCATGCGTCTTAATGAATATTTACTACAACAGAAGGTAGATATATTTTTTGCACAAGAATCTCATTTCACAAAGGATATTTCAAAAAGTTTAATAAATGACTTCGACAAATGGTCCCTATATAATTCTTACGGAAATAATGTAAGTAGAGGTTGTTCTATTTTCATTTTAAAATCATTCGATAACATTTGTGATATCAAAACAATTATTGCGGATGAAAATGGTCGGTATATCTTATTAAATATTGATATTGAAGAAGTATCTTATAGTCTCATGAATATATATGCAAACAACGACTTCAATAATAGACATATCTTTTTTAATAAAATAAATGCAATCATAGATGAACACGTCACAGGGTTCAAGGTAATCGGAGGGGACTATAATGAAACATTAGGAAATTTAGATAGAATCTGTAGACAGCCAGACAACAATAAGAGTACAAAACACAAAACAGTTAAATCTTTACCAAAGCTAATTAATAATCACACATTATGTGATATATGGAGAGAATTAAATGCAACTAAATCACAATTTACATGGCGTCGAAAAAATGGAATTGAAAAAAGCAGAATAGATTATTGGTTAGTAGAAGATAACATAGTCCCTAATATATTCAATACTGATATCAGACCGGCATGTATTAAATACACTGATCACTCAGACCGGCATGTATTAAATACACTGATCACTCAGACCGGCATGTATTAAATACACTGATCACCAAGCAATCTCCCTCAAAATAATAAAAAATAATAAGAGAGGGCCAGGATATTGGAAATTCAATAACACTCATTTAAATGATACACTATTTGTTAACTATATGTCAAATGAAATTAGACGCGTTCTTTCCATCAATATAACTTATTCAGCTGAAACAAAATGGGAACTGCTAAAATCTGAAATTAAGGGTAAAGCAATCATCTACACTAAAAGAAAGACCAACGAGAGAAATAACAGGTTATCTTTTTTAGAAAATATATTGAAACGTTTGATAGAAAACAGCGATGAAAATATTGAAAACGCAAATACAATTCAAACTCTAGAGAATGAAATAAATGAATTATACAATTATAAAGCTAAGGGTGCCCAAATCAGATCAAGAATAGACTTCATAGAAAATGGTGAAAAGAACACAAAATATTATTTAGCTCTAGAACATTCTAGACAAACACGCAAAGTATTAAAAAGATTAACAATTAATGGGAAAACCGTTACAAGTGTAGATAGAATACTGGAAGAAGAAGTTAACTTTTACTCAAAATTCTACCAAGCAGATAACATTAATGAAGATGACATAAACTCTTACATTACTAACACTCAATCAGAAAATAAGTTAAATGAAACTGAATCAAATATTTGTGAAGGTTTATTTACGGCATCCGAGTGCGAAATTGCAGTTACATCTATGAAGTCAAATAAAAGCCCTGGTCTCGATGGGCTAACAAGTGAATTCTACAACAAATTCTGGAGTACTATAGGTCAACCATTAATAGATGCGTTAAATCGTGGATTCAGTAATTCAAAACTCACTGTTTCACAAAGAACGGGTGTTTTATCGTTACTATATAAAAAAGGAGATCCAACTAACTTAGAAAACTGGCGGCCGATTACATTATTAAACGTTGATTATAAAATTGCTGCACGAGTTCTAGCTAATCGTCTCCAAAAGGTAATACATAAAATAATAAGCATGGACCAACAAGGATATATAAAAAATAGATTTATTGGATACCATCTACGGCATATACAAGACATAATCGACTATACGGAATTACTTGACCTGGACGGAGAAATCTTGTTCCTTGATTTTCGTAAAGCTTTTGATACGATTGAGTGGTCTTTCTTATTCAATGCTTTAAAATATTTCGGATTTAAACACAACTTCATACAATGGATAAAAGTTTTATATAGCAATTGTTTCACATATATAATTAATAATGGATGGATGTCGAAAGTTATTTGTCCTAGTAGAGGCATTCGACAGGGTTGTCCTATTTCCTCATTATTATTTATAATTGCGGCAGAAATTATGGCGCTTCGAATTCGACAGAATAACCAAATTTCTGGAATAAATATTAAAATAGACGATATTACACACTCGTTAAAAATATCTCAATTAGCCGACGACACAACGCTATTTCTTAACTCCCGCGAAGACGTTGTACAATCTCTGTCTGAAATCGATACATACGGAACCTTTTCAAACTTAAATTAAATAAAGACAAAACCGAAGGACTATGGATTGGTAATCTAAATAATAAGACATGTAAAGTTGGTGGTATAAAATGGAATTCTACCCCTATTAAAGCGTTAGGCATCTACTTTGGAACTAATAGTTCGGAATGTAACCAATTGAACTGGAATGAAAAAATCGAGAAAAGTAAAACAATAATCAATAAATGGAAAAATAGAAAATTAACATTCTATGGAAAAATACAAATAATTAAAACACTTCTCATACCTAAGCTTACGTATGCTATCCATTCGATAGTTGTGCCCAAGAAGGTCAGAAATAAACACAATCATATACAATTTCTTATGGGATAATAAAAATGAAAAAATAAAGCGTACTACATTAATTGGAAGCAAACTTGAAGGTGGTCTTGAAATGATTGATCTAGATTCTTATATAACAGCTGTTAAATGAAGTGATTGATCTAGATTCTTATATAACAGTTGTTAAATCAAAATGGATAAAAGCTTTATTGAGTAATAAAAATGCCAACTGGAAACTAATACCGAGATATTTCTTCCAAACATTGGGAGATAACTTTTTATTCTTTTACACAAATATAGATAGTTTAAATAGCGCAGATCTCGATATATTTCCAGCGTTTTATAAAGATATAATAGATATATGGATCAAGATCAACAATAAAATCGAAACACAAAGGCCTAATACGTTCCGGGACATTAGAATGCAATTGATCTGGGGAAATAAGTACATCAAACATGGTGGGAAATGTTTATTTTATCTACATTGGATATAATCTGGAATTATTTACATAAACGATCTTCGGGGTGATAACGGCTCAATTTGTGAAGTTATTGTTTATATTAAACTAATAGATAAACGAAATTGGATAGCGGAATTCAATGTACTAAAACGAGCTTTACCAAAGAAATGGATTGAAACGGTCTTGACAAAAACATCAACTAGTACAAACGTTAAAACTATTTTAAGACTTCCAACGATCAATAAAAAACCGTTCGCTGATACCGATAACAAAGATATATATCAATATATGATTTGTTCAAAATTTACTAAACCATATATTCATAGATTCTGGTCCACCACTCTTGTTGAGCGAATTGACTGGACACCTGTATACAGGTTTATCAACAATATTCCCGACAATAGACTAAAGCAATTTAAATATAAAATTATAAATTATATATTTCCTAGCAAATTATTGCGACATAGATGGAATATGGTCTCCTCACCAAACTGTTTTATTTGTAATTGTCCGGAAACATATGAACACGTCTTCAGTACATGTACTTCAGTTGATGAAATATGGAATCACATTTCAATCATGCTACGTCAAATTGGAATCGGAAACGAAATAAGAGCACTCAAATATATGATTCTTGGATACAAAGTGATGTACTCCAAGTATTTTTTCATCAACGTAATTCTTTCAGTAATTGGTTTTAGTATTTATAAAGCATATTTCTTAAATGATAGTAGAGCTGTTAATGTCAATGTATATCGTATATTTAAACAGGAGTTCTTTCTCCTGCATAAATATTACGAAAACTCGGGTATTAATGGCACACAAGTTTTAAATCAATTAAACGACTACCTACATGATAATTAGCAAGATCACATCAGTATTAAAAAAAATATATATATAACTATTTATAAGTGTATATCATATATGTATGTGTGTAAATGTATATGTATGTATGATGGGTGTGTATGTGGTACATATGTGTGTTTTTATGAATGCATTTGCATGCATATATGGGCATTTTGTGTATGCATTGATATACATGTATAGGTGTATATACGCATGATTGTATATATACTTTAAACTATTATGGCAATAACCTACATTTGCAAATGTCAATTGCAATGTGTGAAAGAAACCCAATTGTTTTGTTATTATAAAAAATGTTTATGAAATAAAAATTAAAAAAAAAAAGGCATCTGTTGTTCGTTTTTGCCAGGAATCTAATTAACACCCATTTCATTTTGTGAGTTTGCATACCCACATGTATGCAATACCCTTTACATGTAATTTGAAATGTTTTAATAATATACCATAATGGTGTGAGTTTGCGCCCCACCAGAACCATAGTGATGATGTATGTAGTGTAGAGAAGCCGTTTAAATCAACACGGTCTCTTCCTCGTGACAATGTGTTCCATTAAGGGGATGAGGCAGCGAAATCAATTAAACTAATGATGAAATAACTCGTTTCGCAATCAAGCAATTTGAATAAACTAGATAAGATATTCACCCAGCTAAAATTAAGAATTGTTATGGGTATGTGTCATTCTTGTTGCAGAATTAGATCAGAACTGTGTATTATTGAAGACATGTCAGGCATCATGGTACTGTCGAGTGTCCACAAGCTGAACAAGGACGGAAACACCACAATATTGAATAACAGAGAGATCATTCATAAGGTAACTTCATTAATACATTGAATACACTAAAGCAGCTGTGTCGCATATTAATTATTTTAATTTAATAGACCAGATTCTCACACCTTATTTAATTTATTATTATTATATAAACAGGTATACATTTATAATGCCTGAATGACCATGTAAGAGTTTATTATATTGACTGTATATCGATACTTTGGACACTATATAACCCTCCTCAAAGGGTCGTGAATATGCCACCACCTAAAGAAATGTTCATATTTGTGCGGTCTCTCTGTTTTAGGTGTCTCTGACCTTGAGTAATAGGTGTCTGATACCTTGAGTCGATGCCGATAGAATTTGGTAAATGTAGTATGTTGGCCTCACGTTTTTCGATGTCGCCATGTTGATCGGTCTTTTCAGGCTCAATTTTCGTCAGTTTGTACAAGTCGTACGCCACAACAATGTAGGTATTTACTGCATACTCCTAGCCCTTTATTTCTCAATTATTCTCTATTGTTATTTTATAGTAGGAATCATCGTCCAGTCATATGGGTTCATACTAAATATTCTTGTACCCAAGTTTCGTACTCATAATAAGTCGTACATTATTTCTCTGGCCTCATAATGTTATAGTACATCTTGCTTAACAGTATTTAAGTAAATTAACTTTGTAATACAGCAAACTACATTATTGTTGTGTTTTCTCAATACTGGACTATTGTTATAAATTCTTTGTAACTGTATTTTCAGTCTTAACCACATACATACCAGTACAACATATCTGCGTTGAATAAAGAGGTAGAAACATTTAACGTTTTGTTCATGGTATTGGTTGACTTTCGCCATGGGGCAGTAAAATATTACTTGGAGAATGTAATTTGTTTTTTCCATCAATCAATAATTAACCATGTAATAGGAATGGGTGCTAATGTTTATAGCTACGTCTGTCTGGGGACAGGGTATCTCAAAAATATGTTGATAGACTTTGTGGATGTTTGCTGGTGTATGATTTGTGTGAATTCGGTCAAATGTCTTGTGTGATCAGCGACGGGTCCACTCCAATTGATTTCTATAGTAGGAAACCCCGTATGAACTGTCAAATAAACAATACCATGCGTTTGACCTTTCAATGTCGAATCGGGGTCATGCTAATCTTTTGTCAAATACCAGCAATCCAAGTGCTATTCCCTAGTTTTATAGATCTAGATTTTATGGTCATTCTGAAATTTGTATATTACCGACAGCATAACAGCTTATGTATACAGGTGCCCTCTGAGCAGTATTGTATGCACCTGGTAAAACCACCAACCTGATATAATTGGACACCACCAGTGGAACTGAACCTATAGAGTTGAGAAGCAGGTGACTGACTACCTTGGATACTCATCCACAGAGATATAGTGGCTGGTGCAGACATATAGTGGATGTAGCATTCTGTCAATAGCTTCATATAAACTTCCAAGTTAAAATGGGATCATTGTGTAAAACTAGGCCAGCTTACAATACTGAATTTACACAACATTTGCTTCGTACAAAGCCAGATCAGTACTTTGACGATAATTTTAACCATTGTCTGGTTTGTCAGGGTAAACTGGTTCTAGTTTGGTTTAGTACCAGTATTATTGATATTGTATTTTATTTACAGGCTATGAAGAATATAGCAACAACTGGACACATTATGCTGTGAAAGAACCGAAGTAGTATGGATATATATGCGATAATGCCAATCATATCCAGACACTATGCAGTGAAGAAAAACGGACATAACAAACTGTGCCGACTCAACATGATTCGGGGATTACTGACTGTAACTTATCTCCCCCTCAAACTAAAACTTTATTTGAAACAAAGAAATGAAAGAGAACAATTGTCATTTAATGCATTTTTATTCCAGATGATTATACAGCAATTCATTTCATTAAGATCCATAATATCAAATTTATTTGATTATTAGTTTGTTCCATTGCGTCCCAACATTTCCATGTATATTCCATTGCGTCCCAACATTTCCATGTAGTACCGAAGACACTGTCAGAACATGTCCGTCTAGGACCAACCGTTCAATCTATAACAAGAGTAAATTATCATAAAAGTCTGAATGTATTAGTGACATTTGAGGTTGGTAATATCTAGGATGAAAGTTAATTTAAACAAGAGCACCATGAACTTTTGAAGGCCTCAGTGTGCTCACCAGAGTTCAAAGGGTTATACAAACACAGTATCTGGAACGTTTGCATATTCTCCGTGGCCTAGTGGTTAAGGCGTCCGTCCACATATGTAGCGGGCGGTCGAAAATTCGAACCTCGCCAGAAATGGATGGCCCTTTCAATAGGGGTGACATTAAAATAAACAATACGTTACACTATTTTTATTCTATTTAAAGCTAGTTTAACAGGTCGCCCAATGAATGGTTATAGTTGCAACACAGCTAGTACACATATCCACTAGCCACATTATCTGAGAAGTATGGTTTCTGATATTAAAGATGATTTTTAAAATGTTGAAGTTTCGTCAATTAACATTAGGACATAAGGGAGGGGGGATGAGGTATATCACTGATGTCCAATGGAATCGCTCACCTGTGACAACTGTATGAGGTTAAGTTTAAACTTTATTTATTTAACAATGACTGGGAAATAAGCTGTAACATCTTATATTAATCACTCTTGTTGGAGCGGATGACATAGTAGTTGTGGTCATTCGTGTCGGAGGAAACCGGAGTACCCGGAGAAAACCCACTTGTCTGATCTGTTGACCACCGTACCATCTCACATACTTCCAAGTGTGAGGATGATCGAACTCGGGTTGCATTTGTGAGAAGCGAGCGCATTAACCACTGCGCCAACCGGACAGTCAACTATATACGTGAGATTACTTATAAACAAATGAATAATAATTTGTGATCAGAATCAACTTCAATTATGTAGCGGTCCAGTGGTTAACACGCAGGTTAATCTCACCATTATACCATACTAAAATGATTCACATCAGTCTTTCGGATAACACTCTAAACCGTGTACGTAAACGAGGCAGAGGACACTGGAATGCGTCTCTGTATGTATCATTGCACAATCCACTAAAATCACTAATCTCTTCAAGAGGTGTAGCTCATATGGGCAACCGGTAGCGATGTTAAATATCCATAAAACACGCACACAATCAACTTCCATTTGTAACACTTTAAGGGATGCAAATATCATCCAAACATTTATGACTTGCATTGGCACAGTCATATTTGACTGATAATCTATATATGACTGGAATATATTCTTACCTTGCGCATTGAAATGCAGTTGCTGGGCAGACATCCACACTATTTGTTCAAGTCTGCCCCCATCTCATTGCAATGTCCACACCTGCACCAATATTGTGTACTAACAGCTGGTTATAGAGGTCCTGGTTATGGTGGTGGAGATTGAGTACCAGATTCTGCAACTTCTCAACACCCATGTGCTCAATGACAATCTGTAAATGTAATGAATTTTCTATGAGGTACATATATAAACAGACAGAATCACATTAATAAAAAAATACAGTATCTTATATAAACATGTTAATCAAATACATCCTTCTCTTTTTTCCAATGTGACTTCATTGTGATGGTGCGTCACTCACTGTATGTGTGACGTGACCCTGTGTGACATCCATGATTCAGTGATGAACACTTTTTATACCATTGATACGCATCCGAATGAGCAAATGTACCTCTAAAAGGACTACATCTTGCAGACAGAGAAAGCTTACATACACAGAGCTTACAGACACAGAGAGCTTACAGACAGAGAGAGAGCTTAGTTTCAGACAGGACGGAAAACCAATTAGAACCACTGGCCTTCAAGTCAATTGGATTATTGCTTCCCCCCTGAAAGAATCTGACCCCAGTACGACATGAACCCTGATGTGACATGAACCCTGATGCAGGACCAAACAAGATATGTATGTGAAGGACAACTTGAACACAGATGCCGGATGAAACAAGATATGTATGTGATGGACAACTTGAACACAGATGCCGGATGAAACAAGATATGTATGTGATGGACAACTTGAACACAGATGCCGGATGAAACAAGATATGTATGAGATGGACAACTTGAACACAGATGCCGGCTGGACCAAACAAGATATGTATGTGATGGACAACTAGAACACAGATGCCGGATGAAACAAAGAACACAGATGCCGGATGAAACAAAAAGATTCCAACTAAAATAACCAATATACATTTTGGAAAGGATCAGACTTTACATGCCAAGAACGCCAGCAATTTCGCTCATTCACATCGCACAATATTAGTAAAGATTGGTGAATATTGGAGTTCGTAAACATCAGTAAAGATTGGTGAATATTGGAGTTCGTAAACATCAGTAAAGATTGGTGAATATTGGAGTTCGTAAACATCAGTGAATATACAAGGTCATATGCAAACTGCACAATATTTGTGAAAATAATCTTGCTCCTAAAGTCATTCTGGTAAATTCTTGCAATATCATGATTCTGATTGGCCGATTCAGCCCATGTGATCGAAGTTTTGTTTATAACTTTATTTATTTTCAACGATTGCGAAGCAAGTTGTAGCAACTTATATTAATCGCTCTCGTTGGCGCGGATGAAAGCGTATAATTATGTGGTCATTCGTGTGGGAAAAAACCGGAGCACCCGGAGAAAACCCACCTGTCCGATCTGGCGATCACCGTACCATTTCACATACTTCCCGGTCCGAGGATCGAACCCGGGTTGCATTGGTGAGAAGTGAACGCGCTAATAGGACAGCTTATCGCCGTTCATAACCCGACGAATTGCAACATTATTCTAGTCTCATTAATATTTCATAGCACACTACTTTTTTGTATGGTGTGACGAATCAAAAATATAATTGTTTTGTAATTTGTAAAATATTAGAAATAATTATAAAAAATTGAATGTTCATTTTCTGAGTTTCATCCAGGTATGAAATGTCAATTTGTTTTTAAATAACTGACATTTCATACTACGATGAAATGCAGAAAAAAAACATTCTGTTGTTAATTATACCAACTACTGAGAAGAGTCAACACATACCAGTATAAGTTTAACACAGTTCACAGTTTCCGGGTCTCTGCTACTGGCTGCCCAGTGAAGCGGTGTCTTACCCTCTATGTCTGGAATACCTATGTTGGAGTCCTAGAAAATAAAACTAATTCCCTTTATATAGATCCACACAGGAGTTTGAACACGCAATTTTTTTTCAACAAATGCGAAGCAAGTTTTAACAACTTATATTAATCACTCTCGTTGGCGCGGATGAAAGCATATATATGTGCATTCTGTGGGAGGAAACCGGAGTACCCGGAAGAAAACCCACCTGTCCGATCTGGCAACCACCGTACCATCTCACATACTTCCTGGTCTGAGGATCAAACCCAGGTCGCATTGGTGAGAAGTGAGCGCACTAACCACTGCGCTAATCGGACAGCCAAATAATTCCTAGTTCCATCTACACAGGAATTTGAACACGCAAAGTATGTCTATGTGTAAAATATTCCCAAATTTCAGCATTATTGAAACATTGAAGAAAACGGTAGTTCGCACAGAGAAGAAATTCTTTTCATGAGGGGATTCCCCCCTTGACTTAAGATAACATACATTATACAAACTGTAGATCTACTTTTATAGGTGAGTGAATATATCATGTCATATCGTATCAATACATTACCTAGTAGAAGCTATGTTAAATAGCCATGACCCCGGTGCTTTGAAATCTGTATAACATTTACAGAGTAATTTCACTGATTGTTTAATTTTCTTTTCAAGCTCTGCCTCCCGGGTATTTAACTGGGACTTTTGATACATCCTGTGAGCCTGTTAATTATTAATCCTACTAACTGGAGGTTAACTTATAGGTGAATACATGTGTAAATATTGCACTGACCTGATTGATCAGCATTTTGACATGTTCCAGGTTACCATATGACGCTGCCCAATGAAGAGCTGTTCTCTGAAATGCAAACATAATATTTTCAACCTTAACACATTCAACTCCAAGTAACTGACTTGGACTGGTGCATGATATTTTTAGACCAATAAATTAATAAGAAAATTATATTTGAACCAGTTCATTTATCAACATGGGTAATGTTGTCTAAAAATAGTAATATTACTGGCAGAAAGTGCAGATCCTGATGAGACGGCTATATAGAGGTATGTGGTGTTGAAAGGGTTAATTGTGTTTTATTTGTTTAACTCTCGTATAGTACAGCAGCAAGGATATCAACTAAACCACCCATATATCTAGTATTAAGTAAATTGAGTATTCCACCCAACTTCCATATATCTAGTATTAAGTAAATCGAGTATTCCATCCAACTTCCATATATCTAGTATTAAGTAAAATCGAGTATTCCATCCAACTTCCATATATCTAGTATTAAGTAAATCGAGTATTCCACCCAACTTCCATATATCTAGTATTAAGTAAATCGAGTATTCCACCCAACTTAATACTAGATATATGCAACTAAAGTCACAGTTTTGTTGTTGCTAATCTAGCGGCTGGTTTCTAGAGACTAGTTACTGTTTGTGTATCCTTGTCACTCGTTGCCATGGTGCATCTATACTAAGGTCACAGTTTTGTTGCTGCTAACCTAGCGGCTGGTTTCTAGAGACTAGTTACTGTTTGTGTATCCTTGTCACTCGTTGCCATGGTGCATCTATACTAAGGTCACAGTTTTGTTGCTGCTAACCTAGCGGCTGGTTTCTAGAGACTAGTTACTGTTTGTGTATACTTGTTACTCGTTGCCATGGTGCATCTATACTAAGGTCACAGTTTTGTTGCTGCTAACCTAGCGGCTGGTTTCTAGAGACTAGTTACTGTGTACTTGTTACTCGTTGCCATGGTGCATCAACTAAAGTCACAGTTTTGTTGCTGCTAAACTAGCGGCTGGTTTCTAGAGACTAGTTACTGTTTGTGTATACTTGTTACTCGTTGCCATGGTGCATCTATACTAAAGTCACAGTTTTGTTGCTGCTAATCTAGCGGCTGGTTTCTAGAGACTAGTTACTGTTTGTGTATACTTGTTACTCGTTGCCATGGTGCATCTAAACTAAAGTCACAGTTTTGTTGCTGCTAATCTAGCGGCTGGTTTCTAGAGACTAGTTACTGTTTGTGTATACTTGTTACTCGTTGCCATGGTGCATCTATACTAAAGTCACAGTTTTGTTGCTGCTAATCTAGCGGCTGGTTTCTAGAGACTAGTTACTGTTTGTGTATACTTGTTACTCGTTGCCATGGTGCATCTATACTAAAGTCACAGTTTTGTTGCTGCTAATCTAGCGGCTGGTTTCTAGAGACTAGTTACTGTTTGTGTATACTTGTTACTCGTTGCCATGGTGCATCTATACTAAAGTCACAGTTTTGTTGCTGCTAATCTAGCGGCTGGTTTCTAGAGACTAGTTACTGTTTGTGTATACATGAAGGGCCATTTTTATGTCTGTTGTAACTAAATATACCTTATTTCTGTCTTGGTCATCAATCTCCCCTGGTAATAGTTGCCGTAGTAACAATGTCATACATTTTGGTGATTTGTGTCGTGTACACAGATGCAGTGCCGTTTGACCTTCATTGTCTTTCTCATGACAGTTAGCTCCCTTGGAAAGCAGCAGTTTCAACAATCTCACATTTCCCTGCAATCAAGAGAAGCTAGAAATGGTTTGTGAAACAATCTCACATTTCCCTGCAATCAAGAGAAGCTAGAAATGGTTTGTGAAACAATCTCACATTTCCCTGCAATCAAGAGAAGCTAGAAATGGTTTGTGGAACAATCTCACATTTCCCTGCAATCAAGAGAAGCTAGAAATGGTTTGTGAAACAATCTCACATTTCCCTGCAATCAAGAGAAGCTAGAAATGGTTTGTGAAACAATCTCACATTTCCCTGCAATCAAGAGAAGCTAGAAATGGTTTGTGAAACAAGCTCACATTTCCCTACAATCAAGAGAAGCTAGAAATGGTTTGTGAAAAAACACGTGTGTCTTTCCCGCTCACTGATGCTTCAGTGCAGTAATGAAAGCATCGAACTGAAATATATGAAGTCATTGCAATAAAATGTCATACCGGTATGTAGAATTTGAGATAAATGTTCAAAGGGCTGTCAATCCGCAAGAAATCCTCCCAAACAGAACTGGTTTACGATATGGACATCTAGACATTATATGTGGGACAAACTCTAAGGTATGTTATACCATATGTGGACAAACTCTAAGGTATGGTATACCATATGTGGACAAACTCTAAGGTATGGTATACCATATGTGGACACACTCTAAGGTATGGTATACCATATGTGGGACAAACTCTAAGGTATGGTATACCATATGTGGACACACTCTAAGGTATGGTATACCATATGTGGGACAAACTCTAAGGTATGGAATACCATATGCGAGACAAACTCTAAGGTATGGTATACCATATGTGGACAAACTCTAAGGTATGGAATACCATATGTGGACAAACTGTCAAACTCTAAGGTATGGTATACCATATTTGGGACAAACTCTAAGGTATGGAATACCATATGTGGAAAAACTCTAAGGTATGGTATACCATATGTGGGACAAACTCTAAGGTATGGAATACCATATGTGGACAAACTGTCAAACTCTAAGGTATGGTATACCATATTTGGGACAAACTCTAAGGTATGGAATACCATATGTGGAAAAACTATAAGGTATGGCATACCATATGTGGGACAAACTCTAAGGTATGGTATACCATATGTGGACACACTCTAAGGTATGGTATACCATATGTGGACACACTCTAAGGTATGGTATACCATATGTGGACAAACTCTAAGGTATGGTATACCATATGTGGACAAACTCTAAGGTATGGTATACCATATGTGGGACAAACTCTAAGGTATGGTATACCATATGTGGGACAAACTCTAAGGTATGGTATACCATATGTGGGACAAACGCTAAGGTATGGTATACCATATGTGGGACAAACTCTAAGGTATGGTATACCATATTTGGGACAAACTCTAAGGTATGGTATACCATATGTGAGACAAACTCTAAGGTATGGAATAGCATATGTGGACAAACTCTAAGGTATGGTATACCATATGTGGACAAACTCTAAGGTATGGTATACGATATGTGAGACAAACTCTAAGGTATGGTATACCATATGTGAGACAAACTATAAGGTATGGCATACCATATGTGGACAAACTCTAATGACTTAATTCAGCTTTTGTGTTTCATAATATTACAAACGAATGTTTAAATTTTCACTGTGAACCAGCTTTTCACCCCTTTTCTAATTCAGAGCTGCACACAAGGTTACTTTACTTGGTTTGTTCCCACTTTCCCAACCTTTTATTTTCACACATACTAATTATCCCCAATTATCTCTTCGCCCCTCAAACTTACCTGTATTTTCTATACTGTTCAAAAAATAAATGAAAGGCACACATAAACTTGTACTTGCAGTGTACTATTTCAATGTTATTTATCTTGTTCCATCTGTTGAAAATACTTACTTATTCTAGAATAAACTATTTTTTTGTTATTTTTGTTTCCAGTGCATATGGAGAAAAGTGTTCCTTTAATTGTGTATAAATTAAAATTGTCGGTATGTACGTTTAACATTAATAATTCAGATAAAGGTTCATAATAATAAATAGCAGACATATTTTAATTTTGAAATGTGAACTATAAAGATACAAACAATTAACAATATGTATCTATTATTTATTTATGATTATAACAGTTATACTAGGTAATTACATAATTATATATCAACACTATTTTTAATTAGCAATTATGAACTGATTGCAAATTAGTCTGAGAACAACAATAATGATTAATGAAATTAACAATTTACTTATAACTAACTGTTGAAAACTAAGAAAAACAGGTCACTAACTGTAAGTCATTCTTTAACATAGTATAAAATGAAGGTCAGTTTCCTCTGTAATCATAAATCTCTAAAATGGCAAATGCGCTAGTCAATATGGTCGCATGTCAAGAACTGGTCATAAAAAGTATCACATGGCAAAATTTGTCAAATTTTGAATAATTTTGCCAGGGAATGTGTTCATGGTCTTACAACAGAAAATGTCATTAGAATTCACCAATTCAGTTTATTAATCAATTAACAGGTAATTAAAGGCTGGCAATTAATAGGAAATTCTATTGAAATTGATTTACGTTTTTGCGGTTTTCTCAGTTTGGACGTCTTTTGGGGAGACAGCCCTGGGCAAGTCAATTCTCAATGGAATTGAGAGATGCTGGTCGTAAAATGTTCAGGAATAAAAGGGCTTTCAGAAAAACTGAACAGAAAAGAAATAGAAGAAGTACATCATAGGTAGATTCCAACTCAAACTTCCCTTTCGAAAATAAAGTCATCCACTGTCCGATCAGTTCACAAGCTGAGCTTACCATAGCCCAATGTTCCTACACTCTGCTACAGGCCATACATACAGCCTTTTTCCATCACTAACACCAACTACACCAACTTACATAAATACATTATGTAATCTACTGACCATGCTGACAGACTCACGATGGAAGGTTCAGCCACAATCATGTTAATTCCACCTGTATTTTTCATCGAGATTGATTTCCTGTACATCAATGCACTGAGTGCCTAGTGTGATTACATCTCATATTGAAACCAAGTTTAAAACAAATCTCTGCTGTCTAATTACAAATCTAAAGTGTAAAACCTTCTACTCTAAAGTTTATTTACCGTTTTTGCTCCTGAAAATGTTCGGAAATCGGGTAAAATCGTCTATTTTCAATGTTTTCAAATGACCCTGAGATCAGGCATGTCATTAAAATGGCTTCCTTTTGTTGCCACCTACCATGCCTACAGAGACATCTATCAAAAGAAATTAGAACTAAACTGAAAGAGCTATCAGTGGTCAATTGTTTTTGAAGACACAAGTATGTTCCCATTGGAACCACCGCCAACTCCACCGCCACCTCCGGCTCCACCCCTGACAAGCTTTACATGTTCTGGTCTAGCTTCCTTTGTATTGCCTGTAAATAGCTAAATTTGGTATCATTTGAAAGCTAACATCCTACGGCAAAAAAAAATAATTAAATAACCCTCTAGTCGGCTCTAGACGGTTCTAGTCGGCTCTAGTGGGTTCTAGACGGTTATAGTCGGCAAATAGTGAGACCCAGATTGGGAGATAAAATATGATTAAACTTTGAACTAAGGGTATGATTAATCAGGTTGGACAGTGTATTAAGTATGTTTTTTTAGTTTAAAGTCACACCGACAGTTTAGGTTACATAGCAACTCTCAAGCTATTAATTCTGGATTAGACACCTCCTGGTTCCCCTCCGAGCAACATTTAATGCATAGATGGACACCTGGGTAGAATCACTGACCGAACACAAACCAGCTGGAGAGTTTCATCACAGGAAATAATTTATATTCGAACCCACAGCAGTGAGCCTGGAGTGCAAGCGATTTAAAGCTAATGAGCTTAACCAACCAGCCACGACGGTCCCTAGAGTATAGCATATGAGGTGTTTCATACTACAGCATGTGGCAAGGTATACCTTATGTGCAGCCCAGTGTAGGGCTGTACGTCCACCTTTATCTTTCTGATTAGCCTGTGACCCGGCTTTCAGCAGAAGTTCAGCACAGTCTAGTCTGTCAGCCAGGACACAGAACATTAATGGAGTCCTTCCAAACTGGTCTCCTGAGTCTATGATACCGGTTCCCGTGTTTGCTGTAATACAAAGACAATGTGTGTTTACTGTAATACAAAGACAATGTGTGTTTGCTTTAATACAAAGACAATGTGTGTTTGCTGTAATACAAAGACAATGTGTATTTGCTGTAATACAAAGACAATGTATGTTTGCTGTAATACAAAGACAATGTGTGTGTTGTTGTAATACAAAGACAATGTGTGTTTGCTGTAATACAAAGACAATGTGTGTTTGCTGTAATACAAAGACAATGTGTATTTGCTGTAATACAAAGACAATGTGTGCTTACTGTAATACAAAGACAATGTATGTTTACTGTAATACAAAGACAATGTATGTTTACTGTAATACAAAGACAATGTGTGTTTGCTGTAATACAAAGACAATGTGTGTTTGCTGTAATACAAAGACAATGTGTGTTTGCTGTAATACAAAGACAATGTGTGTTTGCTGTAATACAAAGACAATGTGTGTTTGCTGTAATACAAAGACAATGTGTGTTTGCTGTAATACAAAGACAATGTGTGTTTGCTGTAATACAAAGACAATGTGTGTTTGCTGTAATACAAAGACAATGTGTGTTTGCTGTAATACAAAGACAATGTGTGTTTTCTGTAATACAAAGACAATGTGTGTTTCTGTAATACAAAGACAATGTGTGTTTGCTGTAATACAAAGACAATGTGTGTTTGCTGTAATACAAAGACAATGTGTGTTTGCTGTAATACAAAGACAATGTGTGTGTTTGCTGTAATACAAAGACAATGTGTGTTGAAAAAACAATGGTTTGTGTAATACAAAGACAATGTGTTGTTGTAATACAAAGACAATGTGTGTTTGCTGTAATACAAAGACAATGTGTGTTTGCTGTAATACAAAGACAATGTGTGTTTGCTGTAATACAAAGACAATGTGTGTTTGCTGTAATACAAAGACAATGTGTGTTTGCTGTAATACAAAGACAATGTGTGTTTACTGTAATACAAAGACAATGTGTGTTTGCTGTAATACAAAGACAATGTGTGTTTGCTGTAATACAAAGACAATGTGTGTTTGCTGTAATACAAAGACAATGTGTGTTTGCTGTAATACAAAGACAATGTGTGTTTGCTGTAATACAAAGACAATGTGTGTTTGCTGTAATACAAAGACAATGTGTGTTTGCTGTAATACAAAGACAATGTGTGGTTGCTGTAATACAAAGACAATGTGTGTTTGCTGTAATACAAAGACAATGTGTGTTTACTGTAATACAAAGACAATGTGTGTTTGCTGTAATACAAAGACAATGTGTGTTTACTGTAATACAAAGACAATGTGTGTTTGCTGTAATACAAAGACAATGTGTGTTTACTGTAATACAAAGACAATGTGTATTTGCTGTAATACAAAGACAATGTGTGTTTGCTGTAATACAAAGACAATGTGTGTTTGCTGTAATACAAAGACAATGTGTGTTTGCTGTAATACAAAGACAATGTGTGTTTGCTGTAATACAAAGACAATGTGTGTTTGCTGTAATACAAAGACAATGTGTGTTTGTTGTAATACAAAGACAATGTGTTTACTGTAATACAAAGACAATGTGTGTTTGCTGTAATACAAAGACAATGTGTTTACTGTAATACAAAGACAATGTGTGTTTGCTGTAATACAAAGACAATGTGTGTTTGCTGTAATACAAAGACAATGTGTGTGTTGTTGTAATACAAAGACAATGTGTGTTTGCTGTAATACAAAGACAATGTGTGTGTTTGCTGTAATACAAAGACAATGTGTGTTTGCTGTAATACAAAGACAATGTGTGTGTTGTTGTAATACAAAGACAATGTGTGTTTGCTGTAATACAAAGACAATGTATGTGTTGTTGTAATACAAAGACAATGTGTGTTTGCTGTAATACAAAGACAATGTATGTGTTGTTGTAATACAAAGACAATGTGTGTTTGCTGTAATACAAAGACAATGTATGTGTTGTTGTAATACAAAGACAATGTGTGTTTGCTGTAATACAAAGACAATGTGTGTTTGCTGTAATACAAAGACAATGTATGTGTTGTTGTAATACAAAGACAATGTGTGTTTGCTGTAATACAAAGACAATGTATGTGTTGTTGTAATACAAAGACAATGTGTGTTTGCTGTAATACAAAGACAATGTGTGTGGTGTTGTAATACAAAGACAATGTGTGTTTGTTGTAATACAAAGACAATGTGTGTTTGTTGTAATACAAAGACAATGTGTGTTTACTGCAATACAAAGACAATGTGTGTTTGCTGTAATACAAAGACAAGGTGTGTGTTGTTGTAATACAAAGACAATGTGTGTTTGCTGTACTACAAAGACAATATATGTGTTGTTGTAATACAAAGACAATGTTTGTGGTGTTGTAATACAAAGACAATATGTGTTTACTGTAATACAAAGACAATGTGTGTGTTTGTTGTAATACAAAGACAATGTGTGTTTGCTGTAATACAAAGACAATGAGTGTGGTGTTGTAATACAAAGACAATGTATGTTTGCTGTAATACAAAGACAATGTATGTGATGTTGTAATACAAAGACAATGTATGTTTGCTGTAATACAAAGACAATGTGTGTTTGCTGTAATACAAAGACAATGTATGTGTTGTTGTAATACAAAGACAATGTGTGTTTGCTGTAATACAAAGACAATGTGTGTGGTGTTGTAATACAAAGACAATGTGTGTGGTGTTGTAATACAAAGACAATATGTGTTTACTGTAATACAAAGACAATGTGTGTGTTTGTTGTAATACAAAGACAGTGTGTGTTTGCTGTAATACAAAGACAATGTGTGTGGTGTTGTAATACAAAGACAATGTATGATTGCTGTAATACAAAGACAATGTATGTGTTGTTGTAATACAAAGACAATGTATGTTTGCTGTAATACAAAGACAATGTGTGTTTGCTGTAATACAAAGACAATGTATGTGTTGTTGTAATACAAAGACAACGTGTGTTTGCTGTAATACAAAGACAATGTGTGTGGTGTTGTAATACAAAGACAATGTGTGTTTGCTGTAATACAAAGACAATGTGTGTTTACTGTAATACAAAGACAATGTGTGTTTACTGTAATACAAAGACAATGTATGTGTTGTTGTAATACAAAGACAATGTGTGTTTGCTGTAATACAAAGACAATGTGTGTTTGCTGTAATACAAAGACAATGTGTGTTTGCTGTAATACAACGACAATGTGTGTTTACTGTAATACAAAGACAATGTGTGTTTACTGTAATACAAAGACAATGTGTGTTTACTGTAATACAAAGACAATGTGTGTTTGCTGTAATACAAAGACAATGTGTGTTTGCTGTAATACAAAGACAATGTATGTGTTGTTGTAATACAAAGACAATGTGTGTTTACTGTAATACAAAGACAATGTGTGTGTTTTTGTAATACCAAGACAATGTGTGTGTTGTTGTAATACAAAGACAATGTGTATTTGCTGTAATACAATGACAATGTGTATTTGTTGTAATACAAAGACAATGTGTGTTTACTGTAATACAAAGACAATGTGTGTGTTTGCTGTAATACAAAGACAATGTGTATTTGCTGTAATACAAAGACAATGTGTGTTTGCTGTAATACAAAGACAATGTGTATTTGCTGTAATACAAAGACAATGTGTGTTTACTGTAATACAAAGACAATGTGTGTGTTTGCTGTAATACAAAGACAATGTGTATTTGCTGTAATACAAAGACAATGTGTATTTGCTGTAATACAAAGACAATGTGTGGTAGCTGTAATACAAAGACAATGTGTGTTTGCTGTAATACAAAGACAATGTGTGTTTGCTGTAATACAAAGACAATGTGTATTTGCTGTAATACAAAGACAATGTGTGGTAGCTGTAATACAAAGACAATGTGTGTTTGCTGTAATACAAAGACAATGTGTGTTTGCTGTAAAACAAAGACAATGTGTGTTTGCTGTAATACAAAGACAATGTGTGTTTGCTGTAATACAAAGACAATGTGTGTTTGTTGTAATACAAAGACAATGTGTTTACTGTAATACAAAGACAATATGTGTTTGCTGTAATACAAAGACAATGTGTTTGCTGTAATACAAAGACAATGTGTGTTTGTTGTAATACAAAGACAATGTGTGTTTGCTGTAATACAAAGACAATGTGTGTGTTGTTGTAATACAAAGACAATGTATGTTTGCTGTAATACAAAGACAATGTGTGTGTTTGCTGTAATACAAAGACAATGTGTGTGTTGCTGTAATACAAAGACAATGTGTGTTTGCTGTAATACAAAGACAATGTGTGTGTTGTTGTAATACAAAGACAATGAAATATATAGAGGATATATGGTTTGATACTCGGTCAGGCCACGTATGTAGTGTCATTGAGCAAGTCACCTCACACATATTGCTTAGTACTGGTTAACCACTTAGGTCGGCTAAGTCTGCCCAGGAAAACATGTCTAGGTCCCCGCAAGGGGTTTGACATTAATGGAACATACAAACAAAATTTGTGTGTGTTTTACATTTATTTATCGTTGCTACCGGTTGCCCATATGAGCGACACCTCCTGAAGAGATTAGTCATTTTAGATTTTTGGAGGATAGTGCAATGATCTAGACAGAGACCCATTCCAGAGTCTCCTCTGGTTCTTTTACGTGCACAGTGTACAGCACCGACACAAGACCTCGGTTTAAAGTCCCATCGGATAGACTGTTAATTTTATTATGGTCAGACGGGGGATCGAACCTGCGATCCCTGGATTACCAGTCCAGCATGTTACCACTGGACTACAGATGAGTCTGTAGAACAAAACAAAATATAATATCCTCATATTATATACATGTAGTCAAGGTTATTAATCTGATGGAAGCCTGAAGATTCCTGTTTGACGCATTTTCGCTTGTTCGTTCCGAGTATTATTTAAGAACTCATTAAAGCGACACTACATCGGTGAAAACACAAATGTCTGCAGAATGTAATTTGCTATTGCATAGTATAATTTATTTCCAAATATTTGCCTCAAAAACTGAGTATTTCAACAAATAAACAAACGTCGTATACGCAGTTTGTTGACATAACAAAATAATGTAAATAGGGTCGACATTCATGAGTAATACAAAGCGTTTATCCCAAATAACACGTTATGCTACATATTTACTGTGATATCTCACATGTGTGCCTATGCATATTTATTTGTAGACTAATCTTAATCATCACTAAACGAAAGTATCGCGTGTTATGTATTGACTTCAATGACAACCAACGTCAATTCAGGAGCATGGATGACCGTTCTATGAAATCCTACTTTCACGTTTGAAAGTTTGTATACCACAAAAACACTGTTAATTTGATTCAACGTTAGTGTTCGATGTATTCAGAAGAATTTGTAGTAGCAATGCATTTATATGTGAACATTTTTATTTGCTTTTTGCGATGTAATGTCGCTTTAAATGTTTCTTCTATTGCATGCTGTGTAAAATAAAGGCTATAAATAGTTCAAATAATCATTTCACCAATCGGTTTGAAGTGCTTAACTCTTAGCATGCTGGGTAAAATAAAGGCTATAAATAGATCAAATAATCATTTCACTAATCGGTTTGAAGTGCTTAACTCTTAGCATGCTGGGTAAAATAAAGGCTATAAATAGTTCAAATAATCATTTCACAAATGGCCCGGTCGATCTCCTCACGACGTGCACGTCGTGACCGGGGCACATTCCGCAGCAGCAGCGTAGGATTCTGGGATCTTCTGGTTGTCGATCTTGCGAAGGGGGAATCTCTCCAAGTATGTGAAGCCATGGCTATGGCACATCAGGACAGATCTGCCATCTCTTCCAGGTGGTGTTATAGCTGAACACTGGATTTTCGATCTTTTCGTTTAGAAGAGATGGCGGACCTGAGGGAGCGGCAACGGTCGTGGATCCACGCTCCCCCGATCTATACTGAAACTGGACTTGCTTGCGACAACCGACGACCAGATGTCTAACTGTCAGATCCGTATAAATGCTGCTGCGGGGTGACCAACAGTGAGGAGTGTGGCCCTACAAAGGACCACGTACAGACCAGGCCTTGTCAACCTGGCTGGCACAGAAAGAAGTAACCACCTGATGACGTCTTCATAAGGAATACCGAACTAATCAACGTAGAAGAACAGGAATAATCATCATAGAAGCATAGGAATAATCATCGCGGAACACGTATAATCATCATCGAATAACCACCACAGAAGAATCACCTTAGGATAAGAAGAATCACCTTAGACGAGAAGAATCACCTTAGGACATAACCATCTTAGAAAATACAGTCGCCCAAATGCATTTATGCGGTGGCGACTATAAACAAAATTACATCGTTCGTTCACAAATGGGTTTTTCTTATTTGTAACTGAACACTGAATTTCATTAGATTTGTTTAAACATAAACTTTATTAATTTTACAACGATTGGGAAGCAAGTTTTAACAACTTATATTAATCACTCTCGTTGGCACGGATGAAAACGAATATGTGCAACATATTGTGGTCATTTGTGTGGGAGGAAACCGGAGTACGCGGAGGAAACCCACATGTCCGATCTGGCGACCCCCATATAATCTCACATACCAGGTTGCGTTGGTGAGAAGCCAGTGCTCTAATCACTGCGCTAATCGGACAGTCATTAGAATTGTGTCATTACGATGCAGAGTTTCGCTTTCAGTATCGTTGTCTAGATGTAATTTATGAAATGCATGGAGATCATTCTAGAGGGCGATGTGGACGAAATAGTCGCCCTAGGGACCCTGACTTCGCCCTAAAAAAATATATTATTTTTTAGTTCTTATGATTTTCAAACAAACTTTTGTCTAGTAAGATACACTGGCCCATTATAAAGCACTCCTTCTATTCAAATGTTGTAATTAATGGTTGTACTGTGCATTTTAACCCTATTTTGCAGAAGTATATTAAAGAACACCATATAAGGAAGCGATCACGCGCTTTCTCACTTCTCCCAAAAATTCTGACCTAGAATAAACCCTGTCAGGAGACAGTATGCTTACAAATAATATCGCAATAGTCATCTGCTGATCAAAATGTTTCTTGTTTGTTTTGGGTGGGTGGGGGGGTTAATGCTGCAAAAACAGCTTTTGTCAATATGGCAACTTTCAAGCTATTATTGGTGGAGGGAGACCCTGGGTGCCGATCCGTGCAGTATTGCAGGTACAGATGTGAACCACTGACCTACCGCAGGCCAACTTGATAGCTTCCTCACTTGAAAGAATTTTACACACACAGTGGGATTCGAACATACAGCAGTGAGGATAAGTGATTTGAAGTCAACGACCCAAACCAGTTGGCCACGGATGCCTCTGGTGATCAAAATGGGTCAAAGACAGTCAGCCCGTACTTTAACTACTTGACCACCCCTCCACAACTTTATATGTGTCCTATAGGGCCTATACATACAGGCTATGAGTCTGGCCAGCCAGGCTTTGTCCCCGTTCACAGCAGCGGCATGTATCTGTGTCACCCCTTCCAACTTCTGCGACTGGGTCTGGTCAAATGGACCCTGTCTGGGACTCTGTGCCTGTAAAGAAATAATCATGGGAATCTGATATGGTTAAGACACAATGGTAATGTACACATCAAAGATCTGTTCATGGCAGAACAAGACAGCTACAAACGTGTATGCATGTCCAGATGATAGGTAGAGATCTTTGAGATATTAGATTCAACACATGTGCATTTAAAGTTTAAACTTTATTTATTTTACAACGATTGCGAAGCAAGTTCTAACAACTTATATTAATCACTCTCGTTGGCTCGGATGCAAGCGTATATGTGGTCATTAGTTTGGGAGGAAAGTTTCAGGAAACTGAAGTACCCGGAGAAATCCAACATGTCCGACCTGGCGACCACCATACCAGTGCACAACACATGTACGTAGAAGAAAATGTGAAGTGTAGGAAGATGGCTCGGCCATGTTTTAGGCTTGCAGCTGCACTTGTTACTCACATCTACATTAAATGGGAAATCCTAACTTTAACAAACCTTTGACAGAAAGTTAAAGACCGTAAACCTTCATTCAACAACAGAATAGGCAAAGTACTCATTTTATCTCCATACTGCTGATAAGCAATAGGCACACTGTACTAGTCTACATACTAAATATCTATGCAAACGGTGTGGAATGACAAACGCGCTTTATGACTTTTTTGTGAGGTAAAGGTTAAATTACAGATAGTGGCGAGGAACGGCGCCTATATAGTGTCATTTGCACTAATTATACAGTGTCATTTGCACTAATTATACGGTGTCATTGCACTAATTATACGGTGTCATTTGCACTAATTATACAGTGTCATTTGCACTAATTATATGGTGTCATTTGCACTAATTATACAGTGTCATTTGCACTAATTATAGAGTGTCATTTGCACTAATTATATGGTGTCATTTGCACTAATTATATGGTGTCATTGCACTAATTAATTATACAGTGTCATTTGCACTAATTATACAGTGTCATGTGCACTAATTATACAGTGTCATTTGCGCTAATTATACGGTGTCATTTGCACTAATTATATGGTGTCATTTGCACTAATTATACGGTGCCATTTGCACTAATTATACAGTCATTTGCACTAATTATACAATGTCATTTGCACTAATTATACAATGTCATTTGCACTAATTATACAGAGTCATTTGCACTAATTATACAGAGTCATTTGCACTAATTATACAGTGTCATTTGCACTAATTATACGGTGTCATTTGCACTAACTATACGGTGTCATTTGCACTAATTACACGGTGCCATTTGCACTAATTATACAGTGTCATTTGCACTAATTATACGGTGCCATGTGCACTAATTATACAGAGTCATTTGCACTAATTATACAATGTCATTTGCACTAATTATACAGAGTCATTTGCACTAATTATACGGTGTCATTTGCACTAATTATACGGTGTCATTTGCACTAATTATACAGTGTCATTTGCACTAATTATACAGAGTCATTTGCACTAATTATACAATGTCATTTGCACTAATTATACGGTGTCATTTGCACTAATTATACAGAGTCATTTGCACTAATTATACAATGTCATTTGCACTAATTATACATAGTCATTTGCACTAATTATACAATGTCATTTGCACTAATTATACGGTGTCATTTGCATTAATTATACGGTGTCATTGCACTAATTATACAGTGTCATTTGCACTAATTATACAGTGTCATTGCACTAATTATACAATGTCATTTGCACTAATTATACAATGTCATTTGCACTAATTATACGGTGTCATTTGCACTAATTATACAATGTCATCAGCACTAATTATACGGTGTCATTTGCACTAATTATACAGTGTCATTTGCACTAATTATACAGTGTCATTCGCACTAATTATATGGTGTCATTCGCACTAATTATACGGTGTCATTTGCACTAATTATACAGTGTCATTAGCACTAATTATACAGTGTCATTTGCACTAATTATACAGTGTCATTTGCACAAATTATACGGTGTCATTTGCACAAATTATACGGTGTCATTTGCACTAATTATACAGTCATTTGCACAAATTATACGGTGACCTCAATGTAGTCGTCAGTATTAATAATTATTCCCAGAAATGGTTCCGGTGGACTGGTCATATAATGTTTTCTAGCTAGACTTGCTGTTTCCGGTGGACTGGTCATATAATGTTTTCTAGCTAGACTTGCTGTTTCCGGTGGACTGGTCATATAATGTTTTCTAGCTAGACTTGCTGGTTCCGGTGGACTGGTCATATAATGTTTTCTAGCTAGACTTGCTGGTTCCGGTGGACTGGTCATATAATGTTTTCTAGCTAGACTTGCTGATTCCGGTGGACTGGTCATATAATGTTTTCTAGCTAGACTTGCTGGTTCCGGTGGACTGGTCATATAATGTTTTCTAGCTAGACTTGCTGGTTCCGGTGGACTGGTCATATAATGTTTTCTAGCTAGACTTGCTGGTTCCGGTGGACTGGTCATATAATGTTTTCTAGCTAGACTTGCTGGTTCCGGTGGACTGGTCATATAATGTTTTCTAGCTAGACTTGCTGGTTCCAGTGGACTGGTCATATAATGTTTTCTAGCTAGAATTGCTGGTTCCGGTGGACTGCAAAATTTTCTAGTTAGACTTGCTGGTTCCAGTGGACTGGTCATATAATGTTTTCTAGCTAGACTTGCTGGTTCCAGTGGACTGGTCATATAATGTTTTCTAGCTAGAATTGCTGGTTCCGGTGGACTGGTCATATAATGTTTTCTAGTTAGACTTGCTGGTTCCAGTGGACTGGTCATATAATGTTTTCTAGCTAGACTTGCTGGTTCCAGTGGACTGGTCATATAATGTTTTCTAGCTAGAATTGCTGGTTCCGGTGGACTGGGTCATATAATGTTTTCTAGCTAGACTTGCTGGTTCCGGTGGACTGGTCATATAATGTTTTCTAGCTAGACTTGCTGGTTCCGGTGGACTGGTCATATAATGTTTTCTAGCTAGACTTGCTGGTTCCGGTGGACTGGTCATATAATGTTTTCTAGCTAGACTTGCTGGTTCCGGTGGACTGGTCATATAATGTTTTCTAGCTAGACTTGCTGGTTCCGGTGGACTGGTCATATAATGTTTTCTAGCTAGACTTGCTGGTTCCGGTGGACTGGTCATATAATGTTTTCTAGCTAGACTTGCTGGTTCCGGTGGACTGGTCATATAATGTTTTCTAGCTAGACTTGCTGGTTCCGGTGGACTGGTCATATAATGTTTTCTAGCTAGACTTGCTGGTTCCGGTGGACTGGTCATATAATGTTTTCTAGCTAGACTTGCTGATTCCGGTGGACTGGTCATATAATGTTTTCTAGCTAGACTTGCTGGTTCCGGTGGACTGGTCATATAATGTTTTCTAGCTAGACTTGCTGGTTCCGGTGGACTGGTCATATAATGTTTTCTAGCTAGACTTGCTGGTTCCGGTGGACTGGTCATATAATGTTTTCTAGCTAGACTTGCTGGTTCCGGTGGACTGGTCATATAATGTTTTCTAGCTAGACTTGCTGGTTCCGGTGGACTGGTCATATAATGTTTTCTAGCTAGACTTGCTGATTCCGGTGGACTGGTCATATAATGTTTTCTAGTTAGACTTGCTGGTTCCGGTGGACTGGTCATATAATGTTTTCTAGCTAGACTTGCTGAAGGGGGGTTGTCTGCAATCTTAAACTCGATATACCTGTCATGTTCCATATCTACATAGTCCCCTATCACTGCATTACTCGACATATCATAATCAGGAATTTGACCGTTTCCGCTGTCCGCTGCGAGAAAGGTGTTGTATGTGGAGTGAAGAGGCTGACCATTAATTTCGGCAGGCATTTTTACATGGTTTGCACGTCAAGCTACAGCATAGCGAGAAATCAGAGTATCACCCTCAATTTAACAGTTACACATTGATTATGATATGGCTACAAGTTTTCCATATGTCCTATCAAGCTTGTGTCATAATAACAGCATCAACAACAGCACGAGACCTACGTGTCAATGACTTTAACCACTCTGCCACGTATATATAATAATTTATTATTGAAAAATTGGAATATAACAGAGCAATCATAACTTCTAACCATCCACTCCTTAGAATCTGTGTGCAGGATCTGTTTATTTCATACATTTGGCTGTAATTTACCAATCGTACACAATGGATAAGCTGTGAACATGCCTACTCCACCCTCATGGAGGTTACTGGGAATTATTAAGTGTTGTATACACTACGTTGTTCCGATTTTTATTATAGCTTGTTTGACTAATGTGTCGATCAATGTGCAATAGGTATTGGCGTCGAGAGGCGCTACTAAGGGGAAAAGGGTCAAGAGGTGCTACTAAGGGGGAAAGGGTTAAGACAAAAAGAAAAACATGAAAATGAAATGGATTAAAATGTAAATTTTATTTATGTCGGTTACTTAGCAAAACTTACTGGTGCATCATCAGAGACCGTAGAATCCAAACCCGGTGTCTTTGCTGCTCCAGCATCCTTGCTCTGAAATAAAACATCCACAAGTTAGACATTGTTTCCAGTAGATAATGTGTGTCTCCCAAATATTCAAAGGGCCATAGCTAGAGTAGAAGTACCATATTTATTCTAATAAACAACCACCCCCGACTTTCCACATAAAAACCATCATTTTCCTCTTAAACATCGAAAATAATACAGCCTCTTTAAAACCCCACCACTTCCAATTCAGACAAAAATAGAAATACCTTTTAAACAACGAGTTTCCTTATTTCTCTTTTAATTAACGACCGTACTTCACCATTTCTAGAAACACGGTATTACAAGTTCACCTGCAGGTGGTTCCCCATTTCTTTTCAGCGTATAAGAATATTCCATGGGAAAATTACAGTATTGCAAAGAAACAATATTGAAGTGTTACCGTTACACGTATATTACGATATTAACGAGCGGTGGTATATTTCCCGAATCATTGCCACTGTAGATTTCAAAGTGAATTGAACGACCAATTTAACTTCATTGACACTGAACCCATGGTTCCTTCTACTTCATAAATTTTGGGAGAAGCGAGTTCTAAAGCCTTCGATTGCGTCGTTAAACAGTGTTATTTAATAAATATGAACGAAACATGTTTAACCCTTTCAACACCACAGACCTCTAAATTGGCTTACAAAAAAGTGTAGATCCAGATGAGCCGGCTCGTGACGAGCCGTCTCATCAGGATCTGCACTTTTTTAAGTAATATAACTATTTTTAGAAAAAATTACCCTTTGTAATGAACTGATCCAAATGTAATTTTGTTATTATTTATTGGCTAAAAATATCATGGACCAGTCATGTCAGTTACATGGTGTGAATGGGTTAAAAGACAATATGACATAACGTAGCGCGCGGACGAGCGTTCATCAGGATCTGCACTTTTTTCAAGTAATATAACTATTTTTAGAAAAAATTTACCCATTTTGATAAATGAACTGATCCAAATGTAATTTTGTTATTAATTTATTGGTCTAAAAATATCATGGACCAGTCCATGTCAGTTACATGGTGTTGAATGGGTTAAAAGACAAAATATGACATAACGTAGCGCCGCGTCTGACAAGGATCTATGTTGCTTGCTATTCAGCCAAGTGTTTTAGCTCCACTATCCGAATATCAATAAGCATAGAGCGGCAACCTGATCTGGATCTATGCTAGTTTGCAATAGTGATTTTATCTGCAGTGGGTTAATGGAGATCAAATGTATAACAGAGCAATGTATTGGGAATCTGCAAACTGGCTGATTAATACAGGTGGCTGCTTAATAGAGTTGACCAATAACACAGGTTTGACTGTATGTTGAGTATTTTTAATCCAAAGTGTTAATTTCGCAAGCGGTTCGCAGCACAATTATGTTCAAAACAATTAAATGATGCCGATTGTATCTACAATCAAAACCTGTGTTAGTGGTCACCTCAAACACCAAACTGTATTAAGCAGCCAGTTTCCAGATTCCCAATAATATGCTGTTTTATTATACCTTTGACCTCCATGAAGCAGCCACCTGTGCTAAGCAGCCATTTTCTGAGACAGGTTTGACTAAATCTATGAATAAATATGGTTGCATATATGCCTTGGCAACATACCGGTACATGTATGCCTAGATATAGTTGAGCACATAATATTATGAATGCTGTGTATAAGTATAGGATAGATCACTAATTGGCCTGTCTTAACGAAATATACATCGAGCGAAGCTTAGGGCGGCAAAGCCTGCCCAGCAATAAATGTCTAGGTCCCTGCAAGGGGTTTGACATTAATGTAACATACTTGCATGGCTGAATTAATTTTCTAAACACTATTTTCCAAATTTTCATAAAACATTTTTTCTGTATTTTCAGAACATAATAAAGCTGTCGAGGCCGGAAAACAGTGTATTCATGAAATCTGCCCGAGGGACCGCTGGCAGTAAGAGTGAGGCTGCTGTAACATCAGCTCTCATGAATGTATACTTCGCAGCAAAACAAAACCTGCCGAGTTCCGTTATACCTGCGCTGAATGCATTCTGCATCAATCAGGGTTTGACACAATCAAACGTGGGATATCCCTTCCGCACCTACCCCTTTGTCCACGGCGATAAGTAGTCCAAATATTTAGACTTGAAAAATGTAACATTTTACTATCAAGGCATTTTTCAATAACAGATCGGAATTTTTTTTATGTAGAGGTCTTATATATAGGACTAGGCGATAAGTGGCTCCCAACAGGAACTTTTTTGGACCCAGTCAGTGTGGGCCCTGCATACACCTTAGCACTACAAACTGATCTAATGTGGTCGATGTTCTACCAGTTATTGGCAAGGTTCAACAGACTGGAAATTATTGCTAGGTCCGTTGTACAACTTCTCTGAAAACAACAAAATGCTTTAGATGTACATGTAACTAACACAGGGTGCAGTTCAGGCCACAGGACACAATTTTTTATTTGCCCTATGGTCATATAGTAAGTAATGTTTACTAAAGGCAACCAATGGAAATGAAACATGCATGCAGAAACATTGACGACAAGAAACTAGGTAAAAACGCCCATATCACTATGCCCTTGTGGTCCCGACCGCAAGACCTTATTCTATCAACAAATACTTTTTTGTGTATAGAGATTGTCAAATAACAGCAGAATTGGCACATTGTTTCATCGTTAACAGCAGGAAATGCAATGTTGTCATTTTCGCTGGGCGTTCGGTTTTTGACAACATCCGATGTGAATGAGTTCTGTTGCCTCATTGGTCAAAAATGAAACATGTAAATCCATATGAAAACAGCAGCCAATGAAATACCGCTGTATATTCACCGCGGATCTTATCCATAATGGAATGTTCAATTATTGGATTTTACTTTTGTTTTGGACTTGTTTTCTGTATTGCTCTGTTGGCTCTGCACGCTTAGGCTGCAGACATCATGATTCGCGAGAGAAAGATTGCATTTGACAAGTGTGATTGTAAAACGACGAGAAAACATAACGCCAAATCAAAAGCCTAACGCCCAGCGAAAACGACAACATTGCATTTCCTGCTGTTCACGATGACACAAATTGCCATTCTGGTGTTATTTGGCCGATCTCCATGAAATAAATTATGTGGCATCCGTGGTCCAATGGTAGAGTGTCAGATTTGGAATCGAACGGTCCGGGTTCGATACTCAGTCAGGCCACGTATGTAGTGTCATTGAGCAAGGCACCTCACACATATTGCTTAGTACTGGCTAACCGCTATGGTCGGTTAAGCATGCCCAGGAAAAATGTCTAGGTTTGACATTAATGGTACATAAAAAGTATTTATTGATAGAATAAGGTCTTCTGGTCGGGACCACAACTGCATATCAGTTATCTGGTCGTTTTTATCTAGTTTCTCGTCGATGTTTCTGCATGCATGTTTCATATGTATGTATGTACCATTAATGTCAAACCCTTGCGGGGACCTAGACATGTTTCCCTGGGCATGCTTAGCCGACCATAGCGGTTAACCAGTACTAAGCAATGTGTGTGAGGTGCCTTGCTCAATGACACTACATACGTGGCCTGACTGAGTATCGAACCCGGACCGTTCGATTCCAAATCCGACGCTCTACCATTGGACCACGGACGCCACACATTTCCGTTGGTTGCCTTTAGTAAACATTACTTACTACATGACCATAGGGCCAAACAAAATGTGTTCAAAGAAATTTGTGTCTTGTGCCTGTGGTTCAGGCAGATACAGGCAAAGTCAAAGATGAAAATCACCATTGTTATTTAAAGTTGTTTTAGATATTGGTGTACTGCAAGTTGTCATAAATCGCAAGCTATGACATAGAAACACTCGGATAATAAATTCTCATTGACAAGAAAAAAACCACATTGAAACAAAAGATTTTGGGTGCATTTTTTTATACGGCCATATTTGCAATGTAACCATGGAGCATTTGAAAGGGGACATTTTATTGGCTTATTCACAGCACCTAGATTGCTAATGATAGTTTTCATTGGCCAGATAAATAAAGCACCTGTTTCCTACAAATTGTTCTATTCCCGTACATTTTCCGTACTACTTCGTCCAAAAACAATCTTTTAAAACTTTATCTGGATCTGGATATATACGTTGCAGGGCCAGTTACGGCATAAGGTGCAACGGGAGAGAGTTTAGTAGTACTGGTTTAGAGCTCTCTTGAAACCGCCTATTGTCTCTGCACACACAACATTGCCACTGAGTTTATTCCAGTCTAGTACTGTTTTAGGGAAGAATGATTGTTTGTACTGCTCTTTATTACAAGTGAAAGTTTTCAAGCACGTTGAATTGTTTGTAATTTGATTTTCTAGAATGTTTATTGTAGCACAGTCAGTGAATGTACGTATTTTTACGTTTCGCTTAGCCCTTGTGGGTGTAAGTATGTCGTAACAAGGTAAAGCTGGCACCTTCCCCTCGACCACTTTGTATAGGAACGTCAGCCTTTTGGCCTTCCTTCTGGACTGTAGGCTCTCGAGCTTCAGTTTTTGCAGCATGTTTGTGATGCAGCCTTCTTCTAGGGAACGGTAGTCGCCAGTGATGAATCTGGCCGCTTGCCTTTGAACTTTCTCAAGTCGCTCGATGTCTTTTGCATAGGTTGGGTTCCAGATTATGGAACTATACTCAAGTGATGAGCGGACAAGAGCTAGATATATATGCTGTCTTCCTGCAAGTTGCTGGGCAGTGATTTAGGTTGCGCCTGATGAAGCCGAGCGATGAGTTTGCTTTCTTTGTAAGTTTTAGGATGTGCGAGTTCCATTTCAGATCAGACTGTATGGTGACACCGATATAAGGATGTTCGTCAACTTGTAGGAACTGCTTGTCTAGTTCGTAGAAATGAGACGATTTGCTGTTGATGCTTAGTATGTAGCATTTCTTGGCATTAAAGTGCATCCCCCATGACGTTGCCCATACTTCCAGTGCCTCCAGGTCTCTCTGTAGCATCACGTGGTCCCTTACTGATCGGATGCATCTATACAGCAGACAGTCATCGGCAAATAAACGAACTTGTGATTTCACTGTATCTGGCAAGTCGTTTATAAATATGGCACAGGAACAGAAGAGGTCCTAGTACAGTGCCTTGTGGTACTCCAGAATCGACGTGTAGGCCTACTGGTTTTGACGATTCACCATCAACTACCACTTGCATGTGTATGTTTGTTAGGAAGTCCCTGAGCCAATTGTTGAGTCAATGCCGTAGTTTCTCAGCTTGTATAGTAGCTTCTCGTGTGGTACGGTGTCGAACGCTTTAGAGAAATCTAGGATAGGAATGTCAATTTGGGATCCCTTATCGTGGTTTATGAATAGGTCGTGCATTGTTGTGATAAGCTGTGTTTCGCAAGAGTATCCTGATCTGAATCCATGGTTGAGTGATGTTAGAATGTTATGATGATCGAGGTGGTCTAATATGTGTGTTGCAGATAATATGTTCTAATAGCTTGCAGGAGATGGAGGTTAGAGATACTGGTCGATAGTTTTCTGCAAGATGTACATCCCCTTTCTTGAATACAGGAGCGACGTTTGCATTCCTCCAGTCTTTGGGGAGCATGCCGGAGTCCACTGATCTTTGGAAAATATAGCGCAATGCGGGTGCAAGTTGTGAAGCACGTTTTTCAGCATTATAGTTGCAATGTCATCAGGACCTCTAGCTTTTGAAATGTCAATTTTGTTCAGCAAATTTTCAATTCCTTTGGTGGTGATCTGGAGGTCAGGGATTTTTCTCCGATTTATGTCAGGGGGGGGGGTTCCAGGGTTTTGAGGATCTTCTTTAGTGAATACGGAGCTAAATTGATCAACGAGTATTTGGGCTTTGTCTTTACTGTTGTTTAGGAGCTGTCCAATTTTCTTTAGTGGAGAGATGCCTGTGTTGACTTATCTGCGAGATTTCACGTATCTCCAGAAAGGCTTTGTGTTATTCTCGTCTAGTCCTTTATGGATGGTGCTGTTGATGTGGTCGATCTCGGCCTTTTTAAATGTTCGTTTGCACTCTTTCTGGTATTCTTTGTAGGTTTGCCATTGGTGACTTTCCTTTGCATGTTTGTAAAGACGGGCCGGGCCGTCCTCTTTGTCATCTTCTGGAGCTTTCTGTTGAAACATGGTAGTGACTTCCGGTGTTTACTCATTTTAGATGGTATGTGTTTGTCCATAATGTTTGATATGCCAAGTTTGAAAGTTTGCCAAAGTTCTTCTACAGATGTGGAATGGTCTATGCTTCAAACTGCCGAACACTCAGTATCATAATGATTATGATTGGCAGGCGCAGTCTAGAACAGTTAGTTAATCTAAAAGGTCATGAATGTGCAAGTTAAAAAGATAAAAGGATCTACAAAGCTATAGTTAAAAGCAGACATTACAAGGATTAGAGAGAGTTCGAGTCCAGTCTGCTAACAAAGGTCGGCAGACTGGGACTCGACTGTATATAAGTCGACTGTTCCATAGCCTGATTGTTCTTGGGGAAACTGAGTTAGCATGGTATTGGGGTTTTGACTGTGGGATTAGATAGTTACGGTTTCTTGTGGGTGTACGGGGATGGTGATCTACAGCAACTAGTTCATTTCTTATTTTGAAAAACATGATTAGTGAGGCTTGGTTTTGTCTATGTTCTAATTGTTTCCATTTGAGGGTGGATACCATTTGTGATACACTACTAGTGTAGTTGTAATCATTGAATATATATCTGACTGCAGCTCTTTGGACCATTTCTATTTTGTTGGTGAGGTGTTTCTGCCAGGGGTTCAGACTGTAAAATAGCATTCAACCTGTGGGCGGACATAAGTGATATATGCCGTTTCTTTGACCTGTTTGTTATTTGTTTTGACATTCATTTTGATGAAGCGGAGGGTGTTGTTAGCTTTTAGATGATATTATTGATGTGTTGGGCTCAGTTAGTGTTCTTACTAATGGTGACTCCGAGATATTTGGAGCATTCGGTTGACCTTCATTGTGTGCTATGTAACATTTATGGGTAAATGGTGGGGTTTCTTTTCCTATGGATTCTTAATATTTCACATTTATCAGGGTTGAATTCCATTTCCCAAGATTCTAAGAGATGCAGGTCATGCTGTAGAGTTTCTGCTGAGGACTGGGATTTGATGGTAAGGTAGACGATGGTATCGTCGGCAAAGAGGCAGGCCCGACTTGTATACTGTTTCATTGGTCATTTATATAAGAGAGAAAGAGACAGGGCCCCAGGACCGACCCTTGGGAGACACCTGAGAACTTGTAACCCGTCGGAGCATTTACCTGCGACGAGAACCTGTTGTGATCTGTTTTTGAGGAAATATGATATGTGGCTTTATCATTTATACCAACATGTTTGAGTTTATAGATGAGCTTGTTATGATCTACTTTGTCGAATGCTTTACTGAAATCCATTATGATGACATCCGTCTGGTGACCGAGCTCGAGATTATCAGCTGTCTTGTGTGTGAAACCAATGAGTTGGGTGTCACAGCTGTGTTTTGACCTGTACCCGTGCTGCTATCGGCTAAGAATATGGTGAGAGTCTAAACATGACATGATGTAGGGAAACAGGATGTGTTCTAAGAGTTTGGATGATACGCATGTTAGAGAAATGGGGCGGTAGTTGCTAGGTTTGGATATTTGACCATTTTTGTATATGGGAGATATAACTGCATGTCTCCAATCATCTGGGACAATGTCGGTGTCGAGGGACCTTTGAAAGATGTATGTTAGCATTGGGGCAATTTCGCTGTGCAGTTGTTTAAGTAACCTAATTGAGATTTCATCAGGACCTGAGGCTTTATTGGGGTTTAGACCTGTCAGGAGCTTGTCAACTCCCTGTACTGTGATAGTGTTTGGTGACATGGGTGGGTGAGTGGGCATTGAGGCTGCACTTATTAGTTTAAACATATTTATTCGATAATAATGTACATTACATATATACTGTATACAAAACGAAAATGGATTAAATCGGAAGCTTAAAGCTTATTGAGATTTTCTCCATAAAGAATGGCTGCACTTATTGACAATTGTTTGAGACTTTGGGAGAAAAGACATATTCAAATTGTCGATTCAGAATATTGGCTTTTAACATTGGGTCAGAATGGATTTGACCATTACTACTGAGTGGGGCTATTCCAGAGTTTTCAGTTTTGCTGTGTTTGAGTCTAAGTATGACCAATAAGAATTTCTGATCTTTTTTGTATGATGGATTTCAATGATTTTAATTTGGTGACATTTTGAGTTTTGAATAAAGTGTGTCCCATTTTCTAATGAGCTTTACTAATTCGTGTGATATCAATGGGAGGTCGACACGTGACTTGCTTAACCTAGATGGGATGTGCATTTTGGATAACCTAGATATTCAGCCTTGATCCTCTTCCAAGAGGTATTTGGATCTAACTGGTCAACGTTTTCAGAAAAGCATCCCAGGTCCTTCTTACAGCTTGACCAATCGGCCTTACTGTATGATCTGACCAGCCTCTTTGCCTGGAATGGGCGACCCCTGTTAAGTTTGAGTTCATGACAAACAATGTCATCCGAAGACCAACTGCTGGGAAGGGTTTGAATATTATGGACTGCTGGGTTGTTTTGTTGGGAATATGTCCACTATATGTTTAGCTCTGGTGGGGATTTTGACCATTTGTTCAACGTTGAAATGTGTGAGATTTTCGGAGAAGGATTCGTACATTTGTTTGAATTTACAGGGTGGTAAGGGTAATTCAGTGGACCAGTCCATATCTCCGAAAATCCATATAAAGCTGTTTCTCGGTATTTTCGAAACAGATGTCCATAGTTCTTGAGGTGACTGTGTGTCATTTTCATGGGGCTTGTAAAATGCTGACACATAGATGTCCTTAAGTCCAGTTATTGAAATGTTTGGCCAAATGATGTTGCAACTGGATTTTAAGTCAGATTGTTCTTGGTTGAGTAGATTAGTATGTATTGCTAGGAGCACGCCTCCCACAGGGACAGCAGTCCTGTCATCCCTATATACCTGCTAAATGAGAATACATTGGAATATTTCGGAAGTATTTATGTTGGGTCTTAAGTTTTAACCAAGTTTCTGTGCAGCAAATAATGTCTGGTTTTGTTTGTTGTATGACCTGGTGGAGTTCGGGGATTTTGTTCCGAACCGATCTGCAGTTAATGTTGAGGATTGATATACGTTCATTAATTAACAGTTTTTTGTTTTGTCCTTTATTCTTTATAGAGCAGTTGGGAGTGGGAGTGGCTTTAGGGGGATTCTTAAAGGAAGTTTGACGCTGGGATTTACTAGCGGTTGTTGCTAATTGGGTATCTTCTTCACGTGACATCTTTGCAATCAGACTAAAGGTAGAACTTGTATTGATGGAGTTCAGGGAGTGTGGTAAGGACGAATAATAGTTTAAGCTACCACAACTTAAACAATGCCAGGTGAAACTAGAGTCGAGGAGGTGGTTGTATATGCCATCTTCTACACGTTGACAATTAGTATGGAACCAAGATTGGCAAGTGTCACATATGATGCCTTTATAATCTGCAAACCGTAGTCGAGTGGACATCTTGTTGCTGTAGCTGTGTGTCGTAGTCGATAGTCATCATATAATATAATACACACACGGATCTGTAGTCCAGTTGTAACACGCTGACCCTAATCGTATTAACAGGCTTTCAGTTGAGACTTTAAACCGAGGTCTCGTGTCGGTGCTGTACACCGTGCACGTAAAAGAACCAGAGGAGACTCTGGAATGGGTCTCTGTCTGTATCATTGCACTATCCTCCAAAAATCTAAAATGACGAATCTCTTCAGGAGATGTTAAATAAACATAAATAAAAATTCTGTAGAATCTGCTATATGAAACAGTAAGCGTTACAACGTAGCAGACATTGCTTGGCACAGTGTTATGTGCATTGTATGTCTTCAGTGTAACGAGTTCCTGGTCACAATAATTATGCAATGATATTCACACGACCATACTGTCAGTTAAATATACAATGTCAACAAATACCTTCCCGATCGAATATTCGAATAGATTAATCGCTATTCGTTGCCATTCCTAGAAATAATGTAAGTGGATTGCTTTCGAAGCTTTATAGAAAAGGGAGACAACTCTGATAGGTTTGGTTGCAATTGTCAATGTAACAGTTGTCTACTTGCTAACCTTCTGTGGGTTTTATTTACCGAACTGGCTTCTGGGAGAGAACTTTAGCGGGATTTTTAATATTGGAAGAGACGCCATCTTTCCACAACGTTTATTAGTTTTAATATAGCAAGACTCTTCAATGGTTTAATGGTTAGTATTTAACATTGCATTTGCTAAATGGCATACGCATGTGTACAGGAAACAATACATTGTTTTTGAAAATAATAACGGAATGCTCTTTCATATTCATAATTCGCGACTGACTCAGATTCAGAATGACATCTATTTCTTAATCACAAATCTGTCCTCGCGCACTGCTAATCTCAGTCCGTCTACGGAGGTCGAAGGTTCGAATCTCGCCAGGGGTTTGTTCCGATATGGTCGGTTTCCTACTAGCATGGCGCCTGTCATACAAGCATATGCGTCGGGACGTACTGATGTTCATAGAAAGAGGTGTCTCATAAGTCAGAAATAAGTGTTTATTTAAAGGGCCAAACACTTTACTTTTACAGTTCTAACAGACACCAGGGTGGAGTTGTGAGAATGTGAGAGCGAGACACTTATATTCCCATATAATGGTAAATCATGAGGCATGTGTTGTATGTATGTATGTATGTATGTTCCATTAACGCCAATCTCGTATCGGGGACCTAGACATGTTATCATGGGCAGGCTAAGCCGACATAAGCGATTAACAAATACTAAGCAATGTGTGTGAGGTGCCTTGCTCAATGACACTATATACGTGGCCTGTCCGAGTACCGAACCAAATCCGACGCTCTACCACTGGACCACGGACGCCACACACGGACGCCACGCCACCTACGTTGTAACCACCATTGTAGTTGAGTTGAGTCAAACTCAACTACACCAGTAATCAATACATAATATATACATAAACTATACTGATTACAACACATGTCTCATGACTTACCATTCTATGGGAATTTGCAATACGTCTTTAGACACACACTCAACAAAATTCCTAATCAGTCACCGTGTGTTATACAGTATTTGGAGCCAACTAATAACCGTATAATATCAATATTCATATCATTTTATTTGATACATATTATTACAGATCTTTATGTAATGAATTACTGTATAATAAATATCACCATCTGGAATAAAATGCATTAAATGACAATATGAAAATATGTATATTGTATGATTATTAGTTGACTCCATATATTATAAAACACCAGGTCACCGATTAGGAATTAGGTTGAGTGTATTCAACCAATATAGGCAAGGCATTTAAAGTCCACGTTGCCTCTTCTCTATCCCTCGTGGCGATGGATTACATCAGGAATGAGGTCTCGAGAGTGATTTATATAAGTTGAAATAACTTGTTTCGCAATCGAGCTAAAATAAATTTGTATAAACTAATTGATGTGAGGAAGCTTTCCAGCTGGTTTGCGGAAGGTCGGTGGTTATATCCCGGTGTCTGTCCGCGCTTAAAATACTGCTCGTTGGCATCCGGATCTTCCTCCGCCAATATTAGCTAGAAGACGCCATATGACCTAACCTGTTGGTTCGACGTTATTAAACACAACGTTTCTCACTAATGCAACCCTGGTTCGATCCTTGGAACGGGAAGTATATGAGTTGGTACGACGGTCGCCAAATCGGACATGCGAGTTTTATTCAGGTACTCCAGGTTCTTCCAAAGTGAAACACCACATATAGTTATGCTCAATCGATATTAATAGTTTCGAGTTCTCAAGTGTCAAAGTTACGGTTTTACTGGAAGAAATTGGCGATAAAAGAGAAGTAATCTGTGTTGGGTCATTGGTATATAATGTTGCCGTTAGGCTAGGTGTTATCCACCCGGTGTGTTTGTCTGCCTGTAAGCAGGATTAGGTAACATATAGAGGGATGTTCATGCTTTCATGGGGATTGTTTGATGGGCCTAGGACGACTCCATTAACATTTGGTGATGATTTTGTACAGTTGGGTGGCTGTTCATGCTTTCTTGGGGATGGTCCACCATGGGCCTAGGACGACTCATTAACTGTTGGTGATGACTCTGTACAGTTGAATGGCTGTTCATGCTTTCTTGGGGATGGTCTACCATGGGCCTAGGACGACTCATTAACTGTTGGTGATGACTCTTTACAGTTGGATGACTGTTTTCGTGGGGGATGGTCCACCATGGGCCTAGGACGACTCATTAACTGTTGGTGATGACTCTGTACAGTTGGATGGCTGTTTTCGTGGGGGATGGTCCACCATGGGCCTAGGTCAACTCCTTTAACGGTTGGTGATGATTCTGTACAGTTGGATGACAGTTCATGCTTTCTTGGGGATGGTCCACCTTGGGTCTATGACGGCTCCATTAACTGTTGGTGATGACTCTGTACAGTTGGATGGCTGTTCATGTTTTCTTGGGGATGGTCTACCATGGGCCTAGGACGACTCATTAATTGTTGGTGATGATTCTGTACAGTTGGATGGCTGTTTTCGTGGGGGATGGTCCACAATGGGCCTATGTCAACTCCTTTAACGGTTGGTGATGATTCTGTACAGTTGGATGACAGTTCATGCTTTCTTGGGGATGGTCTACCATGGGCCTAGGACGACTCATTAACTGTTGGTGATGACTCTGTACAATTGGATGACTGTTTACGTGGGGGATGGTCAACCATGGGCCTAGGACGACTCATTAACTGTTGTTGATGACTCTGTACAGTTGGATGGCTGTTTTCGTGGGGGATGGTCCACCATGGGCCTAGGTCAACTCCTTTAACGGTTGGTGATGATTCTGTACAGTTGGATGACAGTTCATGCTTTCTTGGGGATGGTCCACCTTGGGTCTATGACGACTCATTAATTGTTGGTGATGATTCTGTACAGTTGGATGACAGTTCATGCTTTCTTGGGGATGGTCTACCATGGGCCTAGGTCGACTCATTAACTGTTGGTGATGACTCTGTACAGTTGGATGGCTGTTTTCGTGGGGGTTGGTCTACCATGGGCCTAGAACGACTCATTTAACGGTTGGTGATGATTCTGTACAGTTGGATGACAGTTCATGCCTTCTTGGGGATGGTCCACCTTGGGTCTATGACGGCTCCATTAACTGTTGGTGATGACTCTGTACAGTTGGATGGCTGTTCATGTTTTCTTGGGGATGGTCTACCATGGGCCTAGGACGACTCATTAATTGTTGGTGATGATTCTGTACAGTTGGATGGCTGTTTTCGTGGGGGATGGTCCACAATGGGCCTATGTCAACTCCTTTAACGGTTGGTGATGATTCTGTACAGTTGGATGACAGTTCATGCTTTCTTGGGGATGGTCTACCATGGGCCTAGGACGACTCATTAACTGTTGGTGATGACTCTGTACAATTGGATGACTGTTTACGTGGGGGATGGTCAACCATGGGCCTAGGACGACTCATTAACTGTTGTTGATGACTCTGTACAGTTGGATGGCTGTTTTCGTGGGGGATGGTCCACCATGGGCCTAGGTCAACTCCTTTAACGGTTGGTGATGATTCTGTACAGTTGGATGACAGTTCATGCTTTCTTGGGGATGGTCCACCTTGGGTCTATGACGACTCATTAATTGTTGGTGATGATTCTGTACAGTTGGATGACAGTTCATGCTTTCTTGGGGATGGTCTACCATGGGCCTAGGTCGACTCATTAACTGTTGGTGATGACTCTGTACAGTTGGATGGCTGTTTTCGTGGGGGTTGGTCTACCATGGGCCTAGAACGACTCATTTAACGGTTGGTGATGATTCTGTACAGTTGGATGACAGTTCATGCCTTCTTGGGGATGGTCCACCTTGGGTCTATGACGGCTCCATTAACTGTTGGTGATGACTCTGTACAGTTGGATGGCTGTTGATGCTTTCTTGGGGATGGTCCACCATGGGCCTATGACGACTCCAGTAGCTGTTGGTGATGACTCTGTACAGTTTCATGGCTATTGATGCTTTCTTGGGGATGGCCCACATTGGGTCTATGACGACTCCATTACCTTTTGATGATGACTCGGATCTGGATCACAGTGTGGCGGAGGAATTCGCACTACTTCGTGCCCTCTAGTGTATTATATATAGGACATACATATTGAATCGTTTGAGACTTATATCTTACTTACAACACACACTTATATAACAAGATATTTCTATATAAACTTGATACTATCTATATTTGTGTCTAAGATATATTAAAACACTGTCATGACGTCATGCCTTTGTATTTGCTGTAGACTACTTTATTTTTCATTATTGGACTGCTCTTAATAGGCCAGAGATTTAAATATATCAACTCTTGTTATATAAGTGTGTGATTTAAAGCGAAACTACATCGTTGAACACGCAAATGTCTGCAGCATGTAATTTCCTATTACATGTATATGGTATAATTTTGATCCAAATGTTTGCCTCAAAAAAGTGTGACCATTTGCATACCTACTATATAAACATAATTAAGCGCATTATAATATAAAACAATTTATTGTTTGAGATAGAATGCTATATTTGGTTTTACCATCCATAGTTCGTTATTTCAAAATAAAGCTTTTAATGTATGACACCACGTTTGTTTCTTTAAATAACTTAAAGATGCATCTTACATCCCATTCAGTGTTTATCCATGACGAGGATGTGGCTCTGGTTCAAATCTATAAATAAACGTTGCGACTCACTAAACGTCCCTTTCACAAGCAACTGTTTGTCAAACGTTACAATAGAGAAACGTATGTTACATGACTGACTACTCTTGTTATATATGAGGGAACTTTAGCAACAAGAGATACAAATGTATGTTGTTTTTATTGAACATTAAACAATGTTATTCATAACAAATTAATAAATCAGTTTGCCTTAATTGCTAAAAGAACGTATATATATATATAATTATATATCACTAAATATAAATTCAAACATGATATGTTACATGATGGAAACATATCACATGCAATTGGATTGCTTATATACATGGACTGCGTATTGTGGCTTGTGAGTAATGAGCTTACATTTGTATAAGCATATGTATACATTCAGCAATAGACACAACATTTATGTTGTTATTATTAATAATAATACTGCAATACCTAATGTAGTTTTTGCGTTTGGGTTTTGTTGTTATTGGATTTCAGTTGGCATGTACAAAGTTTCATGTACAAAGTAATCGTTTTATGCCACTGTTCTTTATTGCACGTTGGTCTGACTAGTATTGCAATATGCATGTACTTCCAAAATATCACATATAACTTTGTATTCGGAACTACTTATTGCTTCCGCATTTTCTTTTATTTCTTTAACAAACATTGTGCTACAATCTGACTTAGCGTTCTCTTTCATGTCAATTACTGTTTTACCTGGGTGTACGCTCGTGGTATTTCCGACTGGTGTTCTCATTGCTATCGCCGATGATTATTGTTTTAACCTGTGTTCTCGTGGCTTACACAGGTGGTATTTCCGACTGATGTTCTCGTTGCTATCGCCGATGATTATTGTTTTAACCTGTATTCTCGTGGCTTACACAGGTGGTATTTCCGACTGATGTTCTCATTGCTATCGCCGATGATTATTGTTTTAACCTGTGTTCTCGTGGCTTACACAGGTGGTATTATTATGATACTCATTCTTTCATTATTATCAGTCATTTCTGTTTCACTTCCACTGTCATGACTTCCACACCCGATGCTTTCAATGCTCTCAGTCTTATCAAGTTGTAGTCTCGTAGCTTTCACAGGTTACATTGACATTACTCCCATACCACTCAGTAATTTCGGTTTCACTTGTAATATCGTGGTTTTCCAGAGCTATCGTAACATTGCTCCCATGTTTCTCAGTCATTTCTGTTTCACCGATTTTCTCGTGGCTTTCACAATTATCAATACTCGCATATTTCTCGGTCGGCTCTGATGCACCTGTATTCTCGCGGCTTTCATAAGTTGTATTTTCATTGTTTTAATTCTTATCAGCTGAAACATTTCTGTGTCACTTCGTGGTGATACGAATGGTTTCATGTATGCTTTCAATCGTATCTGTTATTTCTATTTCAGTTGTATTCTTCTGACATTCACACTTGGCCTATGTATTTTCCTCAGTCGTGTGCAACAATGTTTCATTTATGTCTTTAATAGTGCCAGTCATTTCTGTTTCACCTGTTATCTCATAGTTTTCACAAGTCTTATTTCCATTGTTCGTATGGATCATTTCTGTTCAGTTGCAGTATCGTAGGTGTTACAAGTGGTATTCTCAGTGTTCGCATTATTATCAGTCATTTCTGTTTCATCTGTAATCTCGTGGCGGTCACATTGGTTTAATTTATGTTCTCAATCGTATCAGTCATCTCTATTTCATCTAGTGTATTGTCGTGGATAGGTCATTGTTGTCATTATTATACATTTAACAGCGTGGTGTTCATAAATGGTTTCAGACTTATCAGGCATATCTATTTCATCTGTATTCTGGTGGTTTTCACAAATGGTTCCATTATTCTCTCATTTTTTAGTGTAACATTAGATACATATTGATTGTTCACAAGCATGCATTGCAGTATAAGCCGTATCAGACATACTATCATATGTTAACAATACACAAGAGAATACTTAATACTCAATTTTCATCCATTTGACAACTAATTTATTGCATCTTTCGTGTAACTGTTTACTGTAACAGTTCCAAGTGTTCACTTGTGTAACGATATATGCTAGTACATAATGCTTTTTCACATGCATGTATTACAATACATCAGACAGTGTCCCGTTATAATGTTAATGCTAACTAGTACAGTGCTGTGGATTCCGATACATGTATGACTGAAGTTAAACTATGAAGTAGGTGTGTAGCCATAAATAACTTGCATTTTCCATCGTGTAGCAGTTTACTGCAACATATTAGTATGCGTTCTCTTCTGAAACAGTATATTCATATTCACTTGTCCAGCACATAATTTCAATTAGTGTATACCACTTTGTATGAAATTCCTTGAACACTGAAAACCATTCAAATGTAGTCGAAACACTGCATACTAATAGCTTTAATCTTAACATTCCTTTCACTCATGTAACAGTTGTGAACCTCCCTGTAACACAAGTAGCTGTTATATGAGTGCATGTAACACGAAATATAAATTCGTTGTTTTATTCCATTAACACTAATAATTGGTCGCTAGATATGTCACGTGGCTCAATAAAAATGTACACCAAAACAAATAACATTCTCTTACTGCAATAATAAATAATTCCATAAAGACAAAAATACATTCTAACACGACAGACCGTTAGGAATGTCACGTGGTTCATTTTAAAAACATATACACCAAACCAAATAGCATTCTATAAGCAATAATAAATAATTCCACAAAGACAAACATACATTCTAACAGGAATAACAGTTAGGAAATCAAGCATCAACCTACCACTCCTCAAATATTCATTTCTATAAAAATTCAGAGTGGGGAATAAGAATTATTTCTAATGGATTATACAATAAACAGTTTACTTGTTACATGAGTGACTTTGTGAATATACTTTTGGTATCGACATCATATTTTATTATAACGATGTTTTTGTCATATTAAATACTATGGAGACACAGTGTTGTATGCTTCATATTCAAAACGAAATATGCCAAATTACCGTTGGCAATAAGACAACTAAGCTTCAGCAAAGACGACAAATGGCTCTGGATACAACCCAAACAGTGCTGTTATAGCATGTTTAAAGATACACAAAAATAGATTTACTATCTCAGAGACAAAAACAAAGTGATCAAGACATTCAATACAATTAGCTGTTAAGCCCCCATATTAACATGAGTCATAATATTGTCTACATTTCAGAAACTATAAAATTGCAAACATTTTGACGAAAATAAATTATGGTTCGTATGATATGAATATTGTCAAGCATATACACATAAGATGTCAATTCCATATATATATATATCCGTTATGTCGAATTTCGTCGGACCGAACAAAATATTTCGACACAACCGAAGTTTGACTACTATACAAATTCTATATAAACGTAGCCCGCTATATGTAAAATGATAGTGTCTGAAACTGGACTTTTATCCGACTTCGAGATAATTGGAGAATTCGATGTAACCGACTTTGACATAACGGATGCAGACTGTATATGTATGCTAATTAAATGTGTAGCAATGGTAAAAAGCGCCATAATAAACATTTCGTAACGTCATAACGCTGCGTGTATGACGTCATATGTTCACAGATGGTAGGGTAAACTTCATGTCATGAATATTCGTTAATTTTCCTCTCTAATACTTGATCATCAGAAGATAGGATTAATAGACTATTAATATTATCTTATAAATTTTAAATTGTTATGCTCGCCTTTTATATTTTCTCCAACTCGCCTAATAAATAAAAATTTATAATACAGAAATTTAATATTCTCTATATAATTTTGATTGTCTCAATTTATCAAGTTATGAGCAATACATATTTATTAATGTTATATTAATACACAAAGCAAGTTATCAGGAAGAAGCTGTTGGTTCAAGTGATGATGTTTTAACTTGAATAATTTGCTAATATAGTTTGCTGTTGTAATAATTGTTCTGCTGTTCTTTGGTAACAAAACATTTATAAATGTGTGCATTGTATGCCAAGAATAACATACACATATAAATAGTGCTAAGGCTAGCATACAGCAGTTATACATGTTTGCATTGTAGGCCAAGAATATTACACACATAAATAGTACTAAAGTTAGTATACACACTTTATAAATGTTTGCCTTGTAGGCCAAACTAATTACCCAACTACATAGTGTTAAGGTTAGTATACACAATGTATACATGTTTACCTTGTATACCAAAATTAATTACACAAAGACATAGTGCTATGGTTAGTATACACAATTTATAAATGGTTGCTTTGTAGGCCAAGAATAATTACACAAAGACATAGTGCTATGGTTAGTATACACACTTTATAAATGTTTGCCTTGTAGGCCAAGAATAATTACACAAAGACATAGTGCTATGGTTAGCATACACACTTTATAAATGTTTGCATTATATGCCAAGAATAAGTACCCAAATACATAGTGCTAAGGTTAGCATAACAAAAAGTGATATTCATATTCAACAGTATGACAAGTACACACTTTACAAATACATGTGTGGCGTTCATTGCCAGAATCTCTAACCAAATTCAACTTCTCAAGCATTCAAATATATATATCTAAATATTTCCTTGATGCATTATTAGAAACAAAATTGTGATTACATGATTTGTCATTGTTTAACCAAATGTCACTAAGATCTAATATATCTACTAATCGCTTTATATGTTTATTATTATTATTATACTGGATTTATATAGCACTCTTTTCATATAGCAACATACGTTCAAAAGTACTTTACAATAGAGGTACGTAGGATAAAGAAACAAATAACAGAATCATACAATTATCATCATGATTTAAAATTAAAGAATTAAGTTGACTGTAAACTAATAAAATAATGATTACAATTTAAAGGCATAGTAAACTATTTAAACAATGACTACAATATAAAGGTAAAGTAAACTAAGAAAACTTGATTGGCGAGAGTTGTGGGTGGAATATTACTTGGATAAAGATACTTGGGCTGGGAGCCATGTGGGTATAAAGACAGACTAATTAATCCGTACCTTGTGAGCAAAATACGGTTATTATATTTAATATATTCCATGACAGCTTTCGTGACGTATAACATAGATGCGTTTCGATTGATGTGCGAAGAGAATCGTCCTGGGTGGAAATGATGCAAGACTTCCGTTTATTGTATGGATAACCATAGAATGTACGTGTAGTGATAGCATTGGAAACTATTTAGTCAAAACACCCCCTAAATTTATGTTGTATGTTGTGAAGCTTAGAACAAGAAATCACAAATTTCCTGTAGAAACTGGAAGCTGTAATGGGTCTGTGTTTTCAAGCCGCGTATGTACGCTTTGTAATACATGTGAAGCATTTCATTATTTGTTAGACTGCTCCACACTTAATGATAGTAGAAAACGTTTCTTACAACATAAGGCAAATATATATAACTTAGTTTCTGATATGAATGTTGAAAATGCTCCTGAAAATATAAAATGTTTGTTTATCAAAGAAATCATATTTTAAATTTAGATGATAACTTACATATTGAGAGAATGCGGCATCATTATTCTCATGCAGTAATTGTTGTTTATTTTTTCTTTAAATATTAAGTAAAATATTGAAATTCAGAGTTACACTCCCGAAGATATATTGCATGTAATAATCTTACTTATTATACAATTAATTATAAAACAGGATTTATCTGTAAATCATGTTAACAGTTGTATGTTACAAGTTGCCTCGTTATATTATCTGTAAATCATGTTAACAGTTGTATGGTACAAGTTGCCTCGCTATATCATCTGTAAATCATGTTAACAGTTGAATGTTACAAGTTGCCTCGTTATATCACCTGTAAATCATGTTAACAGTTGAATGTTACAAGTTGCCTCGTTATATCATGATTTGTTGCTATATACCTAAACAAATATCTATCTATATCATATTGTCATGTTTACACGAAATGAGAGAAATAAATTAAATTGAAATTGAAAATGTATTCAGTGGCATAAAATGGGATAAAATACATCTCATCTTTTAACATTATTTAAATCTACTCTCACTTCTATCTATAGAAACAACATTGTTCTATGTTACCTTCCATGCCATGATTCATTGGATAATGTGTATATAATTATATATATATATATTTGTGTAAGTTGTTATTGAAAAGAAAAGAAAAGTTAAAAAAGCTATTGAATATTGGATTCCGTTCTTTTCAACGTGTATCACTAATAGTGCCGTGGCATTAGCTACCACCACTTGTGCTACAACTATAGCCCCAATGCTTTGACTATTGTAACCAGAGCCGGTTACTAACGTGTATACGAAGGGACCAATGGATCCATCACAGATACAATGACGATAACTATCATGATGGGAACGTGATGTGACGCTTCTATCATCTTGGCCAGTTTCATGACTATACTATTTCTCTGTTTACTATATTGTTTGTGTATTGGTATAATAGTAACGCGTTCCGTCATCTCAGAATAAAAAAATGAAAGATTGACAATTCACATGAGACGGCAATATGCCAGAGACACCAGTCATGAATGCTTTATCATTCATGAACAACTGGGAGCTGGCATTTAGAAGAGAGTGGTTGGTTCTTACTAATGGAATGTAAGGCAGTTGAAATGCTCTTTTCTTCATAAAAGAGATTAGAAACGATACTAATACAGGACTGTGTGAAAGAAGTTGGCCAATTAGAACGCCAATTAGAACGCCAATTAGAACGCCCATTATAACGCCAATTAGAACGCTACCACACCTCTCTCTTTATGGACAACATGTTTACTATTGCAGGATAATGGCAGTTACGTTACTTACTAGTATGCTTATTGTTTATTATTATTTATTAATTACTTATCATTGAATCAGTCGTGGATTACATATCCATCAACAAAGAGGTATTCAAGCAAATTAGCCATAGGGAAGGAAAGAAGTTACAGATAGCTGGACGATTTGTACAGATTGGCGTAGCTGCTTACAAAGAACGACCAAACGCCTCCAACTGCCCAAAAGGTCAAGGATGCAACGTGAATGCCCCAGGTACCGCCAGCCCATATGCTATTACAAGTCGACCATGGTGGTACGATTAGACCCAAAGACCCGACAATCGGACATTAACACAACATAACGACAAGACTGTATGAACTGACGTCGACAAGAACGCTACCACACCACTCTCTTTATAGACAACACGCTTTCTATTCTAGTGTTCTGGACGTGAGGTTGCTTACTATTAAGTTTATTATTTGTTATTATTTATTAATTACTTATTATTGAGTTATGTATTGTTTACTTATTCATCATGGTAACATTTATGTTGGGTTACATTTATTTTTTATAAGTATTATGTATTGAATTACATGTATGTAGCAATGCTATACAAGAAATGAACGTCGCCTTCCATTTCCCAGGAAAGAACCAAACGATAGGATGTGTTGAAATAAAGAAACGATTATGAACTGACGTCTACTAGAACGCTACCAAATATATGGAGTTCCGTGGCTGCCTCACTGCCAGGTTGACCACACAAGCGATTGGCGTTGAGGGGACAAAAGTGGGGAGTCAATATCCACTTCAGTAGGCAACACCTTTAAAATCCTCTTCCTCTATTGGAACTTCTCCGATATTAAGTGAATCGCCGTAGTCCCATAGAGAACACGGACCTAGCTCTATTCATGGAGTCGGTCCAATATCTTCTCCCATTACCACATACAGAGAATCTTGAACTGGTAACGGGTTCGCTATCACCCGTTTTCGTCTATATCAGAATACGGTGTAGAAACAGGGAGAGTATTGTACCGAAAATCTACCGAGGTAAACATCTCTGTTCGAAATCCTGGAACGGAGTTACCTCCCGTTTATACTTGTAGACGGAAGGACGTCGTTGAGCCATTTATAATTTTAAAAAACGACGCATGGGTACTAGTGTCGTTCACCCATGCCAAGTTACCCATTTGTAATGCCAAGATTTTGAACAATTCTGATTGAAGGCCAAATATCTTCTATAAGTAGACTGGTTATTCTGTTGGCTTCTCATTACATATGACTAATAAGTATCACTCCTGATTGCCTATTACAGTTGACAAGTATATATATTCTAACAAAATGCATGACTTTTATCAAGAATACGCTCCCGAGAATAACCCATATACATATATTGTGCTATGCCAGTGATTTAGTATAATATATATACGCCAATCACGCTACTGTGCAGTGTCCTTATACCAGTAACCTGGTAAATATTAGATTGTGTTCTAACTTGACATTAGACAGCGCCACTGGTGCTATATAGCCGCAGCCAATGCTTTGACTACTGCAAACAGAGCCGGATACCAACTTGTATATGAAGGAACCGATGAATCCCTCTCAGCTACAATGACGATAACTATCATGGTGGAAACGTGTGCAGATGCTTCTGACATATTGACCAGTTTCATGACTTTACTGTTAAGCACTGTATACCACCCTGAAATAGGTTGTGTATTTGTATACTAGCAATGAACGTTCGTTCCTTCATCAGATAACTGTTCAACATACATTAAATAGATGAGCATTTGCTTTGTTTATCTGAAAAAATTATTAACTTATAGTGTCACTCAAGGTGACATACTTCGTTAATATCGCATTTAGAAACCGAAAATACATTATTAACAAAAGTCGTATCACAACGTTTGCAAGAAGTATTACTAAAATAATAGAATTAGATCATTAGGGATATATGACAAATAGATATTTACATAGTTTTTAATAGTAGACAGATACAAGTTATTATTGATTATTATACTAGGCAACTTGATATAGATGGTGCTCTTTTCTTCTTTGATTTTAGAAAAGCCTTTGGTACTATAGAACGAGATTTGCTTTTGAAACATCACTATGTATCGGATTTAAAAACGGCCTTTAAGTTCGATTGGTACCATATTATATACAACAGCATTTCTTCTCGAATTATTAATAACAGTTGGATTTGAAGCATTGAATGCAATAAAAGTGTTATGATATTCGGCTTTTGCGCATGTAATGGCAACAGAGAGACTACTTTCCCGGACGTTTGGTGGTGATAAAAGAATGATTAACTAATATATGGATGAGATAGATATATTTCCGGTCCTTAGACGGGATAATGCAAGCTGTTGATAGATTCGCAGATTTTCTTGATATAGAATGAAGGAAACCAATGTTGACGATATACACAGTGGGTGTTTATATCAACCGGTATTAAAAAGCAACCCGAAGGAATGATAGTTACCAAAGATGGTCTATGAGAATATAAAGCAGGAATCTGTTGAGGTGTTGGATTAATGTGTACTAAAAGAACTAGAATGTCAAAAGGTAGCCATGTATATAGAATATAGAATTGATGGAATAACTGAAAAACTAAGAGAGAAAAAAATCATTGAACAGCGACTGCATGCGTTTCCATTATAATAATCATGGAATATGGGACAGTAGTGTCGAGATGAATCTTTCAGTATCCGAAATGTGGGAGAAAGCAATATCACTGCAGCTATGCTATAGCTGTCTATGAACCAATCATTCGGGTGGAAAGTCAGGGGTTACAGTACATGTGGAGTAAGCAGATGTCTGAGCACACATCACCTCATTCTATATAATGTAGATATTTCTCCTTCAAGAAGACGAGAACCTGAACACCAAGTCAAAGCACAGTATACACGAGCATAAGTCACCGAGTATGTGGCGATATGTGCCCATAAAAGGGAATCCGGCAGATGTGGCTATGCTCGTCACAACAGTCCTATGATTAGCTTAAGATGATCAGTGGCGTCATGGGCCAAGGCTCCTCGAAAGTGACGTAGTGGCTTGGCCCACGATTATTCTTGGAAGTAACAGAAATAGCAAAAACTGAAATAAAGGAGAGACTCGGCTGACAATTACTACCAATTAACACACAAAGGTACTCAAGCTGGAGTAACCTAATTCAAGAGTTCATCGATTCATAGACACTAGCAAGTTACCAGAGAGTTACATCAGTGTACAGGAATTTGAAAAGGCATTATGTAGGCTAATTCACACAGGTCAAGCATAATCATCCAGTGTTGAATATCAGTGTATATGAAATGGGAACAAGCAGTATATGGATAGAAGACGTGCACAACCATAGAAGGGTTCATGAGGAGTGACATTAGGTTGATCTTCGCAAATATGATATTGCATGATGCAATTATTCTTCCTATAAAACATTTGGTGACACACTTAATTGTAATACTGTATCAGGAAAGAGCAAATCATGGAGACACGAATTTGATGTTTCAAGTAGATATTGAGTTATATATCAGTCAGGGAAGAACAAATCATGGAGACGCGAATGTGATGTTTCAAGTAGATATTGGATTATATATCAGTTAGGTAAGAACAAATCATGGAGACGCGAATTTGATGTTTCAAGTAGATATTGAGTTATATATCAGTCAGGGAAGAACAAATCATGGAGACGCGAATTGGCTGTTTCAAGTAGATATTGGATTATATATCAGTTAGGTAAGAACACATCATGGAGACGCGAATTTGCTGTTTCAAGTAGATATTGGATTATATATCAGTCAGGGAAGAACAAATCATGGAGGCACGAATTTGATGTTTAAAGATATATCAGACAGGGAAGAACAAATCATGGAGGCACGAATTTGATGTTTCAAGTAGATATTGGATTATATATCAGCCAGGGAAGAACAAATCATGGAGACTCGAATTTGATGTTTCAAGTAGATATTGGATTATATATCAGGCAGGGAAGAACAAATCATGGAGACACGAATTTGATGTTTCAAGTAGATATTGGATTATATATCAGCAGGAGGAACAAATCATGGAGCCACGAATTTGATGTTTCAAGTAGATATTGGATTATATATCAGTCAGGGAAGAACAAATCATGGAGACACGAATTTGATGTTTCAAGTAGATATTGGATTATATATCAGTCAGGTAAGAACAAATCATGGAGACACGAATTTGATGTTTCAAGTAGATATTGGATTATATATCAGTCAGGGAAGAACAAATCATGGATACACGAATTTGATGTTTCAAGTAGATATTGGATTATATATCAGTCAGAGAAGAACAAATCATGGAGACACGAATTTGATGTTTCAAGTAGATATTGGATTATATATCAGGCAGGGAAGAACAAATCATGGAGACACGAATTTGATGTTTCAAGTAGATATTGGATTATATATCAGCCAGGGAAGAACAATTCATGGAGCCACAAATTTGATGTTTCAAGTAGATATTGGATTATATATCAGCCAGGGAAGAACAAATCATGGAGACACGAATTTGATGTTTCAAGTAGATATTGGATTATATATTAGTCAGAGAAGAACAAATCATGGAGACACGAAGTTGATGTTTCAAGTAGATATTGGATTATATATTAGTCAGAGAAGAACAAATCATGGAGACACGAATTTGATGTTTCAAGTAGATATTGAGTTATATATCAGTCAGGGAAGAACAAATCATGCAGACGCGAATTTGATGTTTCAAGTAGATATTGGATTATATATCAGTCAGGGAAGAACAAATAATGGAGACACGAATTTGATGTTTAAAGAAATATCAGTCAGGGAAGAACAAATCATGGAGGCACGAATTTGATGTTTCAAGTAGATATTGGATTATATATCAGTCAGAGAAGAACAAATCATGGAGCCACGAATTTGATGTTTCAAATAGATATTGGAATATATATCAGCCAGGGAAGAACAAATCATAGAGGCACGAATTTGATGTTTCAAGTAGATATTGGATTATATATCAGCCATGGAAGAACAAATCATGGAGCCACACATTTGATGTTTCAAGTAGATATTGGATTATATATCAGCCAGGTAAGAACAAATCATGGAGACACGAATTTGATATTTCAAGTAGATAGTGGATTATATATCAGACAGGGAAGAACAAATCATGGAGACACGAATTTGATGTTTCAAGTAAATATTGGATTATATATTAGTCAGAGAAGAACAAATCATGGAGACGCGAATTTGAGGTTTCAAGTAGATATTGGATTATATATCAGCCAGAGAAGACCAAATCATGGATACACGAATTTGGTGTTTCAAGATATATCAGTCAGGGAAGAACAAATCATGGAGGCACGTATTTGATGTTGCAATTAGATATTGGATTATATATCAGTCAGAGAAGAGCAAATCATGGAGACACGAATTTGATGTTTCAAGTAGATATTGGATTATTATCAGTCAGGGAAGAACAAATCATGCAGACGCGAATTTGATGTTTCAAGTAGATATTGGATTATATATCAGCCAGGGAAGAACAAATAATGGAGACACGAATTTGATGTTTAAAGAAATATCAGTCAGGGAAGAACAAATCATGCAGACGCGAATTTGATGTTTCAAGTAGATATTGGATTATATATCAGCCAGGGAAGAACAAATAATGGAGACACGAATTTGATGTTTAAAGAAATATCAGTCAGGGAAGAACAAATCATGCAGACGCGAATTTGATGTTTCAAGTAGATATTGGATTATATATCAGCCAGGGAAGAACAAATAATGGAGACACGAATTTGATGTTTAAAGAAATATCAGTCAGGGAAGAACAAATCATGCAGACGCGAATTTGATGTTTCAAGTAGATATTGGATTATATATCAGCCAGGGAAGAACAAATAATGGAGACACGAATTTGATGTTTAAAGAAATATCAGTCAGGGAAGAACAAATCATGGAGGCACGAATTTGATGTTTCAAGTAGATATTGGATTATATATCAGTCAGAGAAGAACAAATCATGGAGACACGAATTTGATGTTTCAAGTAGATATTGGATTATATATCAGTCAGAGAAGAACAAATCATGGAGCCACGAATTTGATGTTTCAAATAGATATTGGAATATATATCAGCCAGGGAAGAACAAATCATAGAGGCACGAATTTGATGTTTCAAGTAGATATTGGATTATATATCAGCCATGGAAGAACAAATCATGGAGCCACACATTTGATGTTTCAAGTAGATATTGGATTATATATCAGACAGGGAAGAACAAATCATGGAGACACGAATTTGATGTTTCAAGTAGATATTGGATTATATATCAGTCAGGTAAGAACACATCATGGAGACACGAATTTGATGTTTAAAGTAGATATTGGATTATATATCAGCTAGTGAAGAACAAATCATGGATACCCGAATTTGATGTTTCAAGTAGATATTGGATTATATATCAGTCAGAGAAGAACAAATCATGGAGACACGAATTTGATGTTTCAAGTAGATATTGGATTATATATCAGTCAGAGAAGAACAAATCATTGAGACACGAATTTGATGTTTCAAGTAGATATTGGATTATATATCAGTCAGAGAAGAACAAATCATGGAGCCACGAATTTGATGTTTCAAATAGATATTGGAATATATATCAGCCAGGGAAGAACAAATCATAGAGGCACGAATTTGATGTTTCAAGTAGATATTGGATTATATATCAGCCATGGAAGAACAAATCATGGAGCCACACATTTGATGTTTCAAATAGATATTGGAATATATATCAGCCAGGGAAGAACAAATCACAGAGGCACGAATTTGATGTTTCAAGTAGATATTGGATTATATATCAGCCATGGAAGAACAAATCATGGAGCCACACATTTGATGTTTCAAGTAGATATTGGATTATATATCAGACAGGGAAGAACAAATCATGGAGACACGAATTTGATGTTTCAAGTAAATATTGGATTATATATTAGTCAGAGAAGAACAAATCATGGAGACACGAATGTGATGTTTCAAGTAGATATTGAGTTATATATCAGTCATGGAAGAACAAATCATGGAGACGCGAATTTGAGGTTTCAAGTAGATATTGAGTTATATATCAGTCAGGGAAGAACAAATCATGGAGAAGCGAATGTGATGTTTCAAGTAGATATTGGATTATATATCAGTTAGGTAAGAACAAATCATGGAGACGCGAATTTGATGTTTCAAGTAGATATTGAGTTATATATCAGTCAGGGAAGAACAAATCATGGAGACGCGAATTGGCTGTTTCAAGTAGATATTGGATTATATATCAGTTAGGTAAGAACACATCATGGAGACGCGAATTTGCTGTTTCAAGTAGATATTGGATTATATATCAGTCAGGGAAGAACAAATCATGGAGGCACGAATTTGATGTTTAAAGATATATCAGACAGGGAAGAACAAATCATGGAGGCACGAATTTGATGTTTCAAGTAGATATTGGATTATATATCAGCCAGGGAAGAACAAATCATGGAGACTCGAATTTGATGTTTCAAGTAGATATTGGATTATATATCAGGCAGGGAAGAACAAATCATGGAGACACGAATTTGATGTTTCAAGTAGATATTGGATTATATATCAGCCAGGGAAGAACAAATCATGGAGCCACGAATTTGATGTTTCAAGTAGATATTGGATTATATATCAGCCAGGGAAGAACAAATCATGGAGACACGAATTTGATCTTTCAAGTATTGGATTATATATCAGTCAGGTAAGAACAAATCATGGAGACACGAATTTGATGTTTCAAGTAGATATTGGATTATATATCAGTCAGAGAACAAATCATGGAGACACGAATTTGATGTTTCAAGTAGATATTGGATTATATATCAGTCAGGGAAGAACAAATCATGGAGACACGAATTTGATGTTTCAAGTAGATATTGGATTATATATCAGCCAGGTAAGAACAAATCATGGAGACACGAATTTGATATTTCAAGTAGATAGTGGATTATATATCAGACAGGGAAGAACAAATCATGGAGACACGAATTTGATGTTTCAAGTAAATATTGGATTATATATTAGTCAGAGAAGAACAAATCATGGAGACACGAATGTGATGTTTCAAGTAGATATTGAGTTATATATCAGTCATGGAAGAACAAATCATGGAGACGCGAATTTGAGGTTTCAAGTAGATATTGGATTATATATCAGCCATAGAAGAACAAATCATGGAGACACGAATTTGATGTTTCAAGTAGATATTGGATTATATATCAGCCAGGGAAGAACAAATCATGGAGACACGAATTTGATGTTTCAAGTAGATATTGAGTTATATATCAGTCATGGAAGAACAAATCATGGAGACAAGAATTTGATGTTTCAAGTAGATATTGGATTATATATCAGCCAGGGAAGAACAAATCATGGAGACACGAATTTGATGTTTCAAGTAGATATTGGATTATATATCAGCCAGGGGCGAACAAATCATGGAGACGCGAATTTGATGTTTCAAGTAGATATTGGATTATATATTAGTCAGGGAAGAACAAATCATGGAGACGCGAATTTGATGTTTCAAGTAGATATTGGATTATATATCAGCCAGAGAAGAACAAATAATGGAGACACGAATTTAATGTTTCAAGATATATCAGTTAGGGAAGAACAAATCATGGAGGCACGTATTTGATGATGCAAGTAGATATTGGGTTATATATCAGCCAGGGAAGAACAAATCATGGAGACACGAATTTGATGTTTCAAGTAGATATTGGATTATATATCAGCCAGAGAAGAACAAATCATGGAGACACGAATGTGATGTTTCAAGTAGATATAGGATTATATATCAGTCAGGTAAGAACTACGAACATTGGTAGAATAAGAGTGCTCAATGCAAACTCAGAACAACTGAGAGTTCATAACAGATAATGCGACCATTAAGACATGCTGCGGTAAGCTATTTGTCACGAAGCAGGGACGTTGTCAAGCAAAAGACAAAAGTGATACATATGTATTCGTGTTCCTTGTATGGCGACAATGGCGGTTCATCTGGAAGTAGCCAATAGTTTTGAAACGAATTAATTTGGGAATTGTTTGAACAGATTTGTAAGCCATAGCGGACAATGGAACACAGATCATGGGTAGTGTAAATGAACTGATAACCGTGTACATTAAACTTGACAACATCACTATCACTGAAGGTGCTACGTTTGCAAACAAATTGATTAGAAGTTTATTCCACCATATACGCCTCATTTTGAAGGAATTCATGAACATATGGTTAAATCCGGAAACTGAGCCATTTACGCCAGCTTGAGCAATGTAGATATAACAGATGAGGCAGTGAATACTGCAGTCTGTGATTGGCATCAACGGAGTTAATTAGAGCCACAGAGTGTGGCTATATTTAAATGTACAATGCTAAATTAATAAAGGTAACTAACCTTGGAATGGTATTCATTGTAAACTATTGCTGAATCGTGGGTAATGGTTGTATCCAAAAAGGTTTCTGTCATACTAAGGTGTATAGACTGTGAAATCTAGTGTAATATAAGAGGATGTTCTAATTATATAAAGCTATATGTTAGATCTGTGTATATTGTTGAAGTGAATTGTATGCTGTGATAATGTTTTGTTGAGAACTCATACATTAATGAGAAATAAATGTACAAAAGGTACATAGCAAGGAATGTATCAACCTATTGAATATAACATATGTAATTACATAGGAACAGAACGATAGTGTGTGATGTTTGTCAAATTAGTAATAGTGCATTTCGATATTCAAATGTAATGAGTCAATTGTTTTTATTATTACTTTATTGGGTACATTTGGAACATTTACCATGCGCTGAAACTAATTGTTTGTTGCAACATAGTATTTCAGTATTTCATACCATTATATTGAATGTCGAGCAAGTTCTGATGTAATCAGTTTTAAAACTGTTTTGGTATGCTTCCACTGCCATGTTTCATGTAGGTTGCTATAGAGTTGATTAATGGCTATAAGTGTTCATACAATAATAAAATGGGGGAGAGTGTTCAGGAGGCTACCTATCAACGTGTATTATACATATAGTAAGAATTGCTTACTATTTAGAACTTGTGCACGTCGTAATAGTTACAATACGATGAAAATAAAACGTGACAAAGACAAATCTGCTTTACAATGATGCTCTAGTACAGTAGAAACTGATACTCAATATCGGATACAACTGAATATGCAATTATTTCCATATGAGGTCGTTTACTACAGCGTACGAAACGTTATATTTCGGTTCATCCATAACTGTACAGTATAGCATATTTACAAGCAATATTAAGCTTCATTGCATAGAGATGTTTTAATTCTAGTAACATATCATTTTATTTGACCATATCAATTAAGTTACAAAATTATGTGTTTGCAGAAGATAACTATGAAGCTGAACGACTGTATTGCATACCTTTCTTTGCTTTCATTTAAAGAGTGTACACTATGCTTGGCCAGTGACTTTTCTGAATACATTGAGGCAATCTATGTTAACAATATTATGCTCAATCCATATCGCACTGCCAATTAAAATGCTATAACCATTGAATGGTTGTTCGATTAGCGCAGTTGTTAGCGCGCTCGCTTCTCACCAATGCGACCCGGAATCGATCCTCGGACCGGGACGTATGTGAGAGGGTACGGTGGTCGCCAAATCGGACAGGTGGGTTTTCTCCGGTTTCCTCCCACACGAATGGCGACATTTACGCTTTCATCCGCGTCAACGAGAGTGATTAATATAAGTTGTTATAACTTGCTTCGCAATCGTTATAAAATAAATATAGTTTAAAATTTAATGGTTGAGCTCAAATACATATATAGCAAGCAATACACTCAGGTAATACTCATTGATTGGAAGTGCTAACCGTGTTATAGTTAAACATGCAATAACTACATAATAACATAATGCTAACATGACTGATTCTTACATCAATCAGAAACATTTATATGATGTTTTCTTAGATATTACATACACGCTGAATAGTGAAAGATAGACGCTTAACAACAGTGATCCGTCTTAAAGATAGCTTGAGTGAAATAGTGCACGCATTGAAATAATCAGAGTTCTTTCTCAGTCGCTTAATTCAAACATATATATATATGATGTATATCATCTATTTGTTGTATTATTAAATTGTTGTAGCTATTGTGCTGGGTTATTCCATCGTAGTGAGTGATCGCCAATTGGTACACTTTGGGTCATGGTGTCAGAAGTGGGATCTCCAATCGATTACGCTTTGTGATAGAATACTATTGTAGTTATTACTAACTTTTGTAAACGTTCCTCTATTTTATTTTTGCACCGATAGTCATTGTAAAACTATTATCTTAACTACTTGCACTTAGCTATTGTAGACATGTGCTCCTGTCGCAGACACATTAGAATAACAGAAGTGTCCTGGGGGTGAGTGCAATAATATATTAAGGAATACCCTATGATGACTTCTTGTTTCATAGTAGTGCACGTTTTATAGTAGTTGTACGATCCGGGGATAGACAAGCTAAGGAGAATATTTAAGCTGAGGAGAAATTAAAGTTTGCTAGCGAAGCTGAAGAGGATAAGGTCGAATTATAAAATATGAGATTAGAATTACCTTGAGAAGGAGAAGTTATAATTAGATAATAGGACTATGGAATTAGCTAGACAAGATGAGAAGACGTTAGAATTAGATAATTGGACTATGGAATTAGCTAAATAAGATGAGCAAATGAAGTTAGAAATAGATACTAGGACTATGGAATTAGCTAGACAAGCTGAGAAGGGGACGTTAGAAATAGATAATAGGACTACGGAATTAGCTAGACAAGATGAGGGGACGTTAGGAATATATACTAGGAACATGGAATTAGCTAGACAAGATGAGGAGAAGTTAGCAATATATAATAGAACTATGTAATTAGCTAGACAAGATGAGGAGAAGTTAGCAACAGATAATAAGACTATGGGATTAGCTAGACAAGATGAGGAGAAATTAGAAATAGATAATAGGACTATGGAATTAGCTAGACAAGATGAGAAGGGGAAGTTAGAAATAGATACTAGGACTATGGAATTAGCTAGACAAGATGAGGGGACGTAATAATTAGATAATAGGACTATGGAAATAGCTAGACAAGGTGAGGGGACGTTAGAATTAGATAATAGGACTATGGAATTAGCTAGACAAGATGAGGGGACGTTAGAATTAGATAATAGGAGAATAGAGTTAGACAGGGGTGAAGAGAAACATAAGAGAAGGCAAACTATATCAAAGACTGTTCATAGACTAGTACAAGGCTAATGTAGATACACTCATGCATGGACAGTGCACATAGAACACATGCGATCGACACGAACTGTAGAATATAGTATGTATTGTTTTGGTTTTGGCGGTCTAAAGTCGCACCAAGAGCGTAGGTCATACGACGACTCTTCTGCTAAAATTGGTGGAGGAAGACACTGGATACTCATCCGAAGAGTACTTCACGCACGGGTTGGCTCTCGGACATGCCTTAAGCCAGCTATATAATTTCCTCACATAATAGAACTCGACTCCCTGCAGCGGTGAGGGGGAGGTAATTTGAAACCACGACCCTATACATTCGGCCACGGAGGTCCCTTTTATTTACAACAGCACGGAATGAGTCAGTCTGTTTTCTTTTGCAACACACATAGACTGCCGACTCGAATCCGTTTTCCCTTGTGGCATAAATCCGCCACTGTGTATTAGACACATGTGCATTTATATCATATACATGACCGAACCTAATGACTGCTTTATGAAGCTACACCAACATTATATACTAAAGTGAATACAATAAGCACAGTGTGATTGTATATATTT
>CM026392.1:59778861-59805182 GCA_014843695.1 Archivesica marissinica
TGGCTGAATTAATTTTCTAAACACTATTTTCCAAATTTTCATAAAACATTTTTTCTGTATTTTCAGAACATAATAAAGCTGTCGAGGCCGGAAAACAGTGTATTCATGAAATCTGCCCGAGGGACCGCTGGCAGTAAGAGTGAGGCTGCTGTAACATCAGCTCTCATGAATGTATACTTCGCAGCAAAACAAAACCTGCCGAGTTCCGTTATACCTGCGCTGAATGCATTCTGCATCAATCAGGGTTTGACACAATCAAACGTGGGATATCCCTTCCGCACCTACCCCTTTGTCCACGGCGATAAGTAGTCCAAATATTTAGACTTGAAAAATGTAACATTTTACTATCAAGGCATTTTTCAATAACAGATCGGAATTTTTTTTATGTAGAGGTCTTATATATAGGACTAGGCGATAAGTGGCTCCCAACAGGAACTTTTTTGGACCCAGTCAGTGTGGGCCCTGCATACACCTTAGCACTACAAACTGATCTAATGTGGTCGATGTTCTACCAGTTATTGGCAAGGTTCAACAGACTGGAAATTATTGCTAGGTCCGTTGTACAACTTCTCTGAAAACAACAAAATGCTTTAGATGTACATGTAACTAACACAGGGTGCAGTTCAGGCCACAGGACACAATTTTTTATTTGCCCTATGGTCATATAGTAAGTAATGTTTACTAAAGGCAACCAATGGAAATGAAACATGCATGCAGAAACATTGACGACAAGAAACTAGGTAAAAACGCCCATATCACTATGCCCTTGTGGTCCCGACCGCAAGACCTTATTCTATCAACAAATACTTTTTTGTGTATAGAGATTGTCAAATAACAGCAGAATTGGCACATTGTTTCATCGTTAACAGCAGGAAATGCAATGTTGTCATTTTCGCTGGGCGTTCGGTTTTTGACAACATCCGATGTGAATGAGTTCTGTTGCCTCATTGGTCAAAAATGAAACATGTAAATCCATATGAAAACAGCAGCCAATGAAATACCGCTGTATATTCACCGCGGATCTTATCCATAATGGAATGTTCAATTATTGGATTTTACTTTTGTTTTGGACTTGTTTTCTGTATTGCTCTGTTGGCTCTGCACGCTTAGGCTGCAGACATCATGATTCGCGAGAGAAAGATTGCATTTGACAAGTGTGATTGTAAAACGACGAGAAAACATAACGCCAAATCAAAAGCCTAACGCCCAGCGAAAACGACAACATTGCATTTCCTGCTGTTCACGATGACACAAATTGCCATTCTGGTGTTATTTGGCCGATCTCCATGAAATAAATTATGTGGCATCCGTGGTCCAATGGTAGAGTGTCAGATTTGGAATCGAACGGTCCGGGTTCGATACTCAGTCAGGCCACGTATGTAGTGTCATTGAGCAAGGCACCTCACACATATTGCTTAGTACTGGCTAACCGCTATGGTCGGTTAAGCATGCCCAGGAAAAATGTCTAGGTTTGACATTAATGGTACATAAAAAGTATTTATTGATAGAATAAGGTCTTCTGGTCGGGACCACAACTGCATATCAGTTATCTGGTCGTTTTTATCTAGTTTCTCGTCGATGTTTCTGCATGCATGTTTCATATGTATGTATGTACCATTAATGTCAAACCCTTGCGGGGACCTAGACATGTTTCCCTGGGCATGCTTAGCCGACCATAGCGGTTAACCAGTACTAAGCAATGTGTGTGAGGTGCCTTGCTCAATGACACTACATACGTGGCCTGACTGAGTATCGAACCCGGACCGTTCGATTCCAAATCCGACGCTCTACCATTGGACCACGGACGCCACACATTTCGTTGGTTGCCTTTATTATATATTACTTACTATATGACCATAGGCCAACATTTTTTTTTGTGTCTGGTGCCTGTGGATACAGGCAAAGTCAAAGATGAAAATCACCATTGTTATTTAAAGTTGTTTTAGATATTGGTGTACTGCAAGTTGTCATAAATCGCAAGCTATGAAATAGAAACACTCGGATAATAAATTCTCATTGACAAGAAAAAAACCACATTGAAACAAAAGATTTTGGGTGCATTTTTTTATACGGCCATATTTGCAATGTAACCATGGAGCATTTGAAAGGGGACATTTTATTGGCTTATTCACAGCACCTAGATTGCTAATGATAGTTTTCATTGGCCAGATAAATAAAGCACCTGTTTCCTACAAATTGTTCTATTCCCGTACATTTTCCGTACTACTTCGTCCAAAAACAATCTTTTAAAACTTTATCTGGATCTGGATATATACGTTGCAGGGCCAGTTACGGCATAAGGTGCAACGGGAGAGAGTTTAGTAGTACTGGTTTAGAGCTCTCTTGAAACCGCCTATTGTCTGTGCACACACAACATTGCCACTGAGTTTATTCCAGTCTAGTACTGTTTTAGGGAAGAATGATTGTTTGTACTGCTCTTTATTACAAGTGAAAGTTTTGAAGCACGTTGAATTGTTTGTAATTTGATTTTCTAGAATGTTTATTGTAGCACAGTCAGTGAATGTACGTATTTTTACGTTTCGCTTAGCCCTTGTGGGTGTAAGTATGTCGTAACAAGGTAAAGCTGGCACCTTCCCCTCGACCACTTTGTATAGGAACGTCAGCCTTTTGGCCTTCCTTCTGGACTGTAGGCTCTCGAGCTTCAGTTTTTGCAGCATGTTTGTGATGCAGCCTTCTTCTAGGGAACGGTAGTCGCCAGTGATGAATCTGGCTGCTTGCCTTTGAACTTTCTCAAGTCGCTCGATGTCTTTTGCATAGGTTGGGTTCCAGATTATGGAACTATACTCAAGTGATGAGCGGACAAGAGCTAGATATATATGCTGTCTTCCTGCAAGTTGCTGGGCAGTGATTTAGGTTGCGCCTGATGAAGCCGAGCGATGAGTTTGCTTTCTTTGTAAGTTTTAGGATGTGCGAATTCCATTTCAGATCAGACTGTATGGTGACACCGATATAAGGATGTTCGTCAACTTGTAGGAACTGCTTGTCTAGTTCGTAGAAATGAGACGATTTGCTGTTGATGCTTAGTATGTAGCATTTCTTGGCATTAAAGTGCATCCCCCATGACGTTGCCCATACTCCCAGTGCCTCCAGGTCTCTCTGTAGCATCACGTGGTCCCTTACTGATCGGATGCATCTATACAGCAGACAGTCATCGGCAAATAAACGAACTTGTGATTTCACTGTATCTGGCAAGTCGTTTATAAATATGGCACAGGAACAGAAGAGGTCCTAGTACAGTGCCTTGTGGTACTCCAGAATCGACGTGTAGGCCTACTGGTTTTGACGATTCACCATCAACTACCACTTGCATGTGTATGTTTGTTAGGAAGTCCCTGAGCCAATTGTTGAGTCAATGCCGTAGTTTCTCAGCTTGTATAGTAGCTTCTCGTGTGGTACGGTGTCGAACGCTTTAGAGAAATCTAGGATAGGAATGTCAATTTGGGATCCCTTATCGTGGTTTATGAATAGGTCGTGCATTGTTGTGATAAGCTGTGTTTCGCAAGAGTATCCTGATCTGAATCCATGGTTGAGTGATGTTAGAATGTTATGATGATCCAGGTGGTCTAATATGTGTGTTGCAGATAATATGTTCTAATAGCTTGCAGGAGATGGAGGTTAGAGATACTGGTCGATAGTTTTCTGCAAGATGTACATCCCCTTTCTTGAATACAGGAGCGACGTTTGCATTCCTCCAGTCTTTGGGGAGCATGCCGGAGTCCACTGATCTTTGGAAAATATAGCGCAATGCGGGTGCAAGTTGTGAAGCACGTTTTTCAGCATTATAGTTGCAATGTCATCAGGACCTCTAGCTTTTGAAATGTCAATTTTGTTCAGCAAATTTTCAATTCCTTTGGTGGTGATCTGGAGGTCAGGGATTTTTGATGTCGGTCTCCGATTTATGTCAGGGGGGGGGGCGGTTCCAGGGTTTTGAGGATCTTCTTTAGTGAATACGGAGCTAAATTGATCAACGAGTATTTGGGCTTTGTCTTTACTGTTGTTTAGGAGCTGTCCAATTTTCTTTAGTGGAGAGATGCCTGTGTTGACTTATCTGCGAGATTTCACGTATCTCCAGAAAGGCTTTGTGTTATTCTCGTCTAGTCCTTTATGGATGGTGCTGTTGATGTGGTCGATCTCGGCCTTTTTAAATGTTCGTTTGCACTCTTTCTGGTATTCTTTGTAGGTTTGCCATTGGTGACTTTCCTTTGCATGTTTGTAAAGACGGGCCGGGCCGTCCTCTTTGTCATCTTCTGGAGCTTTCTGTTGAAACATGGTAGTGACTTCCGGTGTTTACTCATTTTAGATGGTATGTGTTTGTCCATAATGTTTGATATGCCAAGTTTGAAAGTTTGCCAAAGTTCTTCTACAGATGTGGAATGGTCTATGCTTCAAACTGCCGAACACTCAGTATCATAATGATTATGATTGGCAGGCGCAGTCTAGAACAGTTAGTTAATCTAAAAGGTCATGAATGTGCAAGTTAAAAAGATAAAAGGATCTACAAAGCTATAGTTAAAAGCAGACATTACAAGGATTAGAGAGAGTTCGAGTCCAGTCTGCTAACAAAGGTCGGCAGACTGGGACTCGACTGTATATAAGTCGACTGTTCCATAGCCTGATTGTTCTTGGGGAAACTGAGTTAGCATGGTATTGGGGTTTTGACTGTGGGATTAGATAGTTACGGTTTCTTGTGGGTGTACGGGGATGGTGATCTACAGCAACTAGTTCATTTCTTATTTTGAAAAACATGATTAGTGAGGCTTGGTTTTGTCTATGTTCTAATTGTTTCCATTTGAGGGTGGATACCATTTGTGATACACTACTAGTGTAGTTGTAATCATTGAATATATATCTGACTGCAGCTCTTTGGACCATTTCTATTTTGTTGGTGAGGTGTTTCTGCCAGGGGTTCAGACTGTAAAATAGCATTCAACCTGTGGGCGGACATAAGTGATATATGCCGTTTCTTTGACCTGTTTGTTATTTGTTTTGACATTCATTTTGATGAAGCGGAGGGTGTTGTTAGCTTTTAGATGATATTATTGATGTGTTGGGCTCAGTTAGTGTTCTTACTAATGGTGACTCCAAGATATTTGGAGCATTCGGTTGACCATCATTGTGTGCTATGTAACATTTATGGGTAAATGGTGGGGTTTCTTTTCCTATGGATTCTTAATATTTCACATTTATCAGGGTTGAATTCCATTTCCCAAGATTCTAAGAGATGCAGGTCATGCTGTAGAGTTTCTGCTGAGGACTGGGATTTGATGGTAAGGTAGACGATGGTATCGTCGGCAAAGAGGCAGGCCCGACTTGTATACTGTTTCATTGGTCATTTATATAAGAGAGAAAGAGACAGGGCCCCAGGACCGACCCTTGGGAGACACCTGAGAACTTGTAACCCGTCGGAGCATTTACCTGCGACGAGAACCTGTTGTGATCTGTTTTTGAGGAAATATGATATGTGGCTTTATCATTTATACCAACATGTTTGAGTTTATAGATGAGCTTGTTATGATCTACTTTGTCGAATGCTTTACTGAAATCCATTATGATGACATCCGTCTGGTGACCGAGCTCGAGATTATCAGCTGTCTTGTGTGTGAAACCAATGAGTTGGGTGTCACGGCTGTGTTTTGACCTGTACCCGTGCTGCTATCGGCTAAGAATATGGTGAGAGTCTAAACATGACATGATGTTGGGAAACAGGATGTGTTCTAAGAGTTTGGATGATACGCATGTTAGAGAAATGGGGCGGTAGTTGCTAGGTTTGGATATTTGACCATTTTTGTATATGGGAGATATAACTGCATGTCTCCAATCATCTGGGACAATGTCGGTGTCGAGGGACCTTTGAAAGATGTATGTTAGCATTGGGGCAATTTCGCTGTGCAGTTGTTTAAGTAACCTAATTGAGATTTCATCAGGACCTGAGGCTTTATTGGGGTTTAGACCTGTCAGGAGCTTGTCAACTCCTTGTACTGTGATAGTGTTTGGTGACATGGGTGGGTGAGTGGGTATTGAGGCTGCACTTATTAGTTTAAACATATTTATTCGATAATAATGTACATTACATATATACTGTATACAAAACGAAAATGGATTAAATCGGAAGCTTAAAGCTTATTGAGATTTTCTCCATAAAGAATGGCTGCACTTATTGACAATTGTTTGAGACTTTGGGAGAAAAGACAGATTCAAATTGTCGATTCAGAATATTGGCTTTTAACATTGGGTCAGAATGGATTTGGCCATTACTACTGAGTGGGGCTATTCCAGAGTTTTCAGTTTTGCTGTGTTTGAGTCTAAGTATGACCAATAAGAATTTCTGATCTTTTTTGTATGATGGATTTCAATGATTTTAATTTGGTGACATTTTGAGTTTTGAATAAAGTGTGTCCCATTTTCTAATGAGCTTTACTAATTCGTGTGATATCAATGGGAGGTCGACACGTGACTTGCTTAATCTAGATGGGATGTGCATTTTGGATAACCTAGATATTCAGCCTTGATACTCTTCCAAGAGGTATTTGGATCTAACTGGTCAACGTTTTCAGAAAAGCATCCCAGGTCCTTCTTACAGCTTGGCCAATCGGCCTTACTGTATGATCTGACCAGCCTCTTTGCCTGGAATGGGCGACCCCTGTTAAGTTTGAGTTCATGACAAACAATGTCATCCGAAGACCAACTGCTGGGAAGGGTTTGAATATTATGGACTGCTGGGTTGTTTTGTTGGGAATATGTCCAATATATGTTTAGCTCTGGTGGGGATTTTGACCATTTGTTCAACGTTGAAATGTGTGAGATTTTCGGAGAAGGATTCGTACATTTGTTTGAATTTACAGGGTGGTAAGGGTAATTCAGTGGACCAGTCCATATCTCCGAAAATCCATATAAAGCTGTTTCTCGGTATTTTCGAAACAGATGTCCATAGTTCTTGAGGTGACTGTGTGTCATTTTCATGGGGCTTGTAAAATGCTGACACATAGATGTCCTTAAGTCCAGTTATTGAAATGTTTGGCCAAATGATGTTGCAACTGGATTTTAAGTCAGATTGTTCTTGGTTGAGTAGATTAGTATGTATTTCTATGGGCACGCCTCCCACAGGGACAGCAGTCCTGTCATCCCTATATACCTGGTAAATGAGAATACATTGGAATATTTCGGAAGTATTTATGTTGGGTTTTAAGTTCTAACCAAGTTTCTGTGCAGCAAATAATGTCTGGTTTTGTTTGTTGTATGACCTGGTGGAGTTCGGGGATTTTGTTCCGAACTGATCTGCAGTTAATGTTGAGGATTGATATACGTTCATTAATTAAAAGTTGTTTTTGTTTTGTCCTTTATTCTTTATAGAGCAGTTGGGAGTGGGAGTGGCTTTAGGGGGATTCTTAAGGGAAGTTTGACGCTGGGATTTACTAGCGGTTGTTGCTAATTGGGTATTTTCTTCACGTGACATGTTTGCAATCAGACTAAAGGTAGAACTTGTATTGATGGAGTTCAGGGAGTGTGGTAAGGAAGAATAATAGTTTAAGCTACCACAACTTAAACAATGCCAGGTGAAACTAGAGTCGAGGAGGTGGTTGTATGTGCCATCTTCTACACGTTGACAATTAGTATGGAACCAAGATTGGCAAGTGTCACATATGATGCCTTTATAATCTGCAAACCGTAGTCGAGTGGACATCTTGTCGCTGTAGCTGTGTGTCGTAGTCGATAGTCATCATATAATATAATACACACACGGATCTGTAGTCCAGTTGTAACACGCTGACACTAATCGTATTAACAGTCTTTCAGTTGAGACTTTAAACCGAGGTCTCGTGTCGGTGCTGTACACCGTGCACGTATAAAGAACCAGAGGAGACTCTGGAATGGGTCTCTGTCTGTATCATTGCACTATCCTCCAAAAATCTAAAATGACGAATCTTTTCAGGAGATGTTAAATAAACATAAATAAAATTCTGTAGAATCTGCTATATGAAACAGTAAGGGTTACAACGTAGCAGGCATTGCTTGGCACAGTGTTATTTGCATTGTATGTATTCAGTGTAACGAGTTCCTGGTCAAAATAAGTTGTGTTTTGTACTGTCAGTTAAATATACAATGTCAACAAATACCTTTCAGATCGAATATTTGAATAGATTAATAGCTATTCGTTGCCATTCCTAGAAATAATGTAACAGGGTTGCTTTTCGGAGCTTTATACAAAAGGGAGACAACTCTGATAGGTTTGGTTGCAATTGTCAATGTAACAGTTGTCTACTTGATTTTGCTAACCTTCTGTGGGTTTTATTTACCGAACTGGCTTCTGGGAGAGAACTTTAGCGGGATTTTTAATATTGGAAGAGACGCCATCTTTCCACAACGTTTATTAGTTTTAATATAGCAAGACTCTTCAATGGTTTAATGGTTGCATTTGTTAAATGGCATAAGCATGTGTACAGGAAACAATACATTGTTTTTGAGAATAATAACGGAATGCTCTTTCATATTCATAATTCGCGACTGACTTTCAGATTCAGAATGGCATCTATTTCTTAATCACAAATCTGTCCTCTCGCACTGCTAATCTCAGTCCGTCTACGGAGGTCGAAGGTTCGAATCTCGCCAGGGGTTTTTTCCGATATGGTCGGTTTCCTACCAGCATGGCGCCTGTCATACAAGCATATGATTCGGGAAGTTCTGATGTTCATAAAAAGAGGTGTCTCATAAGTCAGAAATTTATAAGTGTTTATTTAAAGAACATGGATTCGGCACGTTTGGGGGTACTAGTATATATATTTATGTGCACGGATTCTATAAAGACTCGGGATAGGCGTTATATTTGGACATATTTGTTTAAAGTTGTTTCAGATAGGGCCATTTTACTGATCGATGCGAAATCTGACATCCCACAGAGTAGAATCCCTGTACTTAAATATATATACTAGTATCCCCAAATGTGCCGAATCCATGTGATTTAAAGGGCCAAACACTTTACTTTTACATTTCTAACAGACACTAGGGTGGAGTGGTGAGAATGTGACAGCGAGACACTTATTCTCAAATAATGGTAAGTCATGATGCATGTGTTGTAACCATCATTGTAGTTGAGTTTGAAGGCCACTAGTCTAGCCGTAAATATGTAAGAGGTAACGGGTTACCACATATGATAAATGATATAAACCTGCTCAGTCGTTCTTAACTTTATGGACGTGAATAGACCCTCCCTCAGATAAGGTGAAGTCGAGAAAGCTGGATGGTACAATAAGACACACACTGACAGTTGCAATACGTCTTTAGACACACTCTCAACAAAATTCCTAATCAGTCACCGTGTGTTATACAGTATTTGGAGCCAACTAATAACCGTATAATATCAATATTCATATCATTTTATTTCATACATATTATTACAGATCTTTATGTAATGAATTACTGTATAATAAATATCAACATCTGGAATAAAATGCATTAAATGACAATATGAAAATATGTATAGTGTATGATTATTAGTTGACTCCATATATTATAAAACACCAGGTCACCGATTAGGAATTGTGTTGAGTGTATTCAACCAACATAGGCAAGGCATTTAAAGTCCACGTTGCCTCTTCTCTCTCCCTCGTGGCGATGGATTACATCAGGAATGAGGTCTCGAGAGTGATTTATATAAGTTGAAATAACTTGTTTCGCAATCGAGCTAAAATAAATTTGTATAAACTAATTGATGTGAGGAAGCTATCCAGCTGGTTTGCGGAAGGTCGGTGGTTATATCCCGAGTGTCTGTCCTCGCCTAAAATACTGCTCGTTGGCACCCGGACCTTCCTCCGCCAATATTAGCTAGAAGACGACATATGACCTAGCCTGTTGGTTCGACGTTATTAAACCCCTCGCTTCTCACTAATGCAACCCTGGTTCGATCCTTGGAACGGGAAGTATATGAGTTGGTACGACGGTCGCCAAATCGGACATGTGAGTTTTATTCAGGTACTCCAGGTTCTTCCAAAGTGAAACACCACACATAGTTATGCTCAATCGATATTAATAGTTTCGAGTTCTCAAGTGTCAAAGTTACGGTTTTGCTGGGAGTTGGCGATAAAAGAGAAGTAATCTGTGTTGGGTCATTGGTATATAATGTTGCCGTTAGGTTAGGTGTTATCCACCCGGTGTGTTTGTCTGCCTGTAAGCAGGATTAGGTAAGCATATGGAGGGATGTTCATGCTGTCATGGGGATTGTTTGATGGACCTAGGACGACTCCATTAACATTTGGTGATGATTTTGTACAGTTGGGTGGCTGTTCATGCTTTCTTGGGGATGGTCTACCACGTGCCTAGGACGACTCCATTAACATTTGGTGATGATTTTGTACAGTTGGATGGCTGTTCATGCTTTCTTGGGGATGGTCTACCACGTGCCTAGGACGACTCCATTAACATTTGGTGATGATTTTGTACAGTTGGATGGCTGTTCATGCTTTCTTGGGGATGGTCTACCACGTGCCTAGGACGACTCATTAACTTTTGGTGATGATTTTGTACAGTTGGATGACTGTTTTCTTGGGGATGGTCCACCATGTGCCTAGGACGACTCCATTAACATTTGGTGATGATTCTGTACAGTTGGATGGCTGTTTTCTTGGGGGATGGTCTACCATGGGCCTAGGACGACTCGTTAACAGTTGGTGATGATTCTGTACAGTTGGATGGCTGTTTTCTTGGGTGATGGTCTACCACGTGCCTAGGACGACTCCATAACAGTTGGTGATGATTCTGTACAGTTGGATGGCTGTTCATGCTTTCTTGGGGATGGTCTACCACGTGCCTAGGACGACTCCATTAACAGTTGGTGATGATTTTGTACAGTTGGATGGCTGTTTTCTTGGGGATGGTCCACCATGGGCCTAGGACGACTCCATTAACAGTTGGTGATGATTCTGTACAGTTGGATGGCTGTTCATGCTTTCTTGGGGATGGTCTACCATGGGCCTAGGACGACTCCATTAACATTTGGTGATGATTCTGTACAGTTGGATGGCTGTTCATGCTTTCTTGGGGATGGTCTACCATGTGCCTAGGACGACTCATTAACTGTTGGTGATGACTCTGTACAGTTGGATGGCTGTTTTCGTGAGGGTTGGTCTACCATGGGCCTAGGACGACTCGTTAACTGTTGGTGATGACTCTGTACAGTTGGATGGCTGTTTTCGTGGGGGATGGTCCAACATGGGCCTAGGTCAACTCCTTTAACTGTTGGTGATGATTCTGTACAGTTGGATGACAGTTCATGCCTTCTTGGGGATGGTCCACCTTGGGTCTATGACGGCTCCATTAACTGTTGGTGATGAATCTGTACAGTTGGATGGCTGTTGATGCTTTCTTGGGGATGGTCCACCATGGGCCTATGACGACTCCAGTAGCTGTTGGTGATGATTCTGTTCAGTTGGATGAATGTTCCTGTCTTCGTGGGGATGGTTCACCTTGGGTCTATGACGGCTCCATTAACTGTTGGTGATGACTCTGTACAGTTGGATGGCTGTTGATGCTTTCTTGGGGATGGTCCACCATGGGCCTATGACGACTCCAGTAGCTGTTGGTGATGACTCTGTACAGTTTCATGGCTATTGATGCTTTCTTGGGGATGGCCCACATTGGGTCTATGACGACTCCATTACCTTTTGATGATGACTCGGATCTGGATCACATTGTGGCGGAGGAATTCGCACTTCTTCGTGCCCTCTAGTGTATTATATATAGGACATACATATTGAATCGTTTGAGACTTATATCTTACTTACAACACACACTTATATAACAAGATATTTCTATATAAACTTGATACTATCTATATTTGTGTCTAAGATTTATTAAAACACTGTCATGACGTCATGCCTTTGTACTTGCTGTAGACTACTTTATTTTTTATTATTGGACTGCTCTCAATAGGCCAGAGTTTTAAATATATCAATGTGGTGTTATATAAGTGTGTGATTTAAAGCGAAACTACATCGTTGAACACGCAAATGTCTGCAGAATGTGATTTCCTATTACATGTATATGGTATAATTTTGATCCAAATGTTTGCCTCAAAAAAGTGTGACCATTTGCATATCTACTATATAAACATAATTATGCGCATTATAATATAAAACAATTTATTGTTTGAGATATAATGCTATATTTGGTTTTCCCATCCATAGTTCGTTATTTCAAAATAAAGCTTTTAATGTATGACACCAGGTTTGTTTCTTTAAATAACTTAAAGATGCATCTTACATCCCATTCAGTGTGTATCCATGACGAGGATGTGGCTCCGGTTCAAATCTATAAATAAACGTTGCGACTCACTAAGCGTCCCTTTCACAAGCAACTGTTTGTCAAACGTTACAATAGAGAAACGTATGTTACATGACTGACTACTCTTGTTATATATGAGGGAACTTTAGCAACAAGAGATACAAATGTATGTTGTTTTTATTGAACATTAAACAATTTTATTCATAACAAATTAATAAATCAGTTTGCCTTAATTGCTAAAAGAACGTATATATATATAATTATATATCACTAAATATAAATTCAAACATGATATGTTACATGATGGAAAACTATCACATGCAATTGGATTGCTTAAATACAATACAATTGTTACAATACGTTGTTCTTAAATATGGTGTTTTCCATTTGTATCATTGTTTCAGACTTATCAGGCATATCTATTTCATCGATATTCTGGTGAAGTTTTTTAGTTTCTTTGTCAGTATGACATCTATATCTAAAGTATATCGAAATTTAACAACAAAAAACCCCAATCGCAATAAGCAACCACTTCACACCATTATATATTCTGGACCAGAACCTGATTGTCTACAGTATGCCACTCAGCATGGACTGCGTATTGTGGTTTGTGAGTAATGAGCTTACATTTGTATAAGCATATGCATAAATTCAGCAATAGACACAACATTTATGTTGTTATTATTAATAATCAGACTGCAATACCTAATGTAGTTTTTGTGTTTGGGTTTTGTTGTTATTGGATTTCAGTTGGCATGTACAAAGTTTCATGTACAAAGTAATCGTTTTATGCCATTGTTCTTTATTGCACGTTGGTCTGACTAGTATTGCAATATGCATGTACTTCCAAAATATCACATATAACTTTGTATTCGGAACTACTTATTGCTTCCGCACTTTCTTTTATCTCTGTAACAAACATTGTGCTACAATCTGACTTAGCGTTCTCTTTCATGTCAATTACTGTTTTACCTGGGTGTACTCTCGTGGTGTTTCCGACTGGTGTTCTCATTGCTATCGCCGATGATTATTGTTTTAACCTGTGTTCTCGTGACTTACACAGGTGGTATTATTATGATACTCATTCTTTCATTATTATCAGTCATTTCTGTTTCACTTCCACTGTCATGACTTCCACAAGCGATGCTTTCAATGCTCTCAGTCTTATCAGGTTGTAGTCTCGTAGCTTTCACAGGTTATATTGACATTACTCCCATACCACTCAGTAATTTCGGTGTCACTTGTAATATCGTGGTTTTCCAGAGCTATCGTAACATTGCTCCCATGTTTCTCAGTCATTTCTGTTTCACCAATTTGCTCGTGGCTTTCACAATTATCATTACTCGCATATTTCTCGGTCGGCTCTGATGCACCTGTATTCTCTCTCTTGTATTTTCATTGTTATAATTCTTATCAGCTGAGACATTTCTGTGTCACGTCGTGGTGATACGAATGGTTTCATTTATGCTTTCAATCGTATCTGTTATTTCTATTTCAGCTGTATGCTTTTGACATTCACACTTGGCCTATGCATTTCCCTCAGTCGTGTGCAACAATGTTTCATCTATGTCTTCAATAGTGCCAGTCATTTCTGTTTCACCGGTTATCTCATAGTTTTCACAAGTTTTATTTCCATTGTTTGTATGGATCATTTCTGTTTCAGTTGCATTATCGTAGGTTTTACAAGTGGTATTGTCAGTGTTCGCATTATTATCAGTCATTTCTGTTTCATCTGTAATCTCGTGGAGTTCACATTGGTTTCATTTATGTTCTCAATCGTATCAGCCATCTCTATTTCATCTAGTGTATTGTCGTGGATAACTCATTGTTGTCATTATTATCACACATTTAACAGCGTGGTGTTCATAAATGGTTTCAGACTTATCAGGCATATCTATTTCATCTGTATTCTGGTGGTTTTCACAAATGGTTCCATTATTCTCTCATTCTTTAGCGTAACATTAGATAACTATTGATTGTTCACAAGCATGCATTGCAGTATAAGCCGTATCAGACATACTATCATATGTTAACAATACACAAGATAATACTTAATACTCAATTTTCATCCATTTGACAACTAATTTATTGCATCTTTCGTGTAACTGTTTACTGTAACAGATCTAAGTGTTCACTTGTGTAACGATATATACTAGTACATACTGCTTTGTCACATGCATGGATTACAATACATCAGGCAGTGTCCCGTTGTAGCCATAAATAATTTGCATTTTCCATCGTGTAGCAGTTTACTGTATATGCGTTCTCTTCTGAAACAGTATATTCATATTCACTTGTCCTGCACATAATTTCAATTAGTGTATACAACTTTGTATGAAATTCATTGAACACTGAAAGCCATTCAAATGTAGTCCAAACACTGCATACTATTAGCTTTAATCTTAACATACCTTTCACTCATGTAACCCAACTACATAGTGTTAAGGTTAGTATACACAATTTATAAATGTTTGCCTTGTAGGCCAACAATAATTACACAAAGACATAGTGCTATGGTTAGTATACGCACTTTATAAATGTTTGCCTTGTAGGCCAAAAATAATCACACAAAGACATAGTGCTATGGTTAGTATACGCACTTTATAAATGTTTGCCTTGTAGGCCAAAAATAATCACACAAAGACATAGTGCTATGGTTAGTATACACAATTTATAAATGTTTGCCTTGTAGGCCAAACATAATTACACAAACACATAGTGCTATGGTTAGTATACACAATTTATAAATGTTTGCATTATATGCCAAGAATAAGTACCCAAATACATAGTGCTAAGGTTAGTATAACAAAAAGTGATATTCATATTCAACAGTATGACAAGTACACACTTTAAAACTACATTTGTGGCGTTCATTGCCAGAATCTCTAACCAAATTCAACTTCTCAATCATTCAAATATATATATATCTAAATATTTCCTTGATGCATTATTAGAAACAAAATTGTGATTACATGATTTGTCATTGTTTAACCAAATGTCACTAAGATCTAATATATCTACTAATCGCTTTATATATTTATTATTATTATTATACTGAATTTATATAGCACTCTTTTCATATAGCAACATACGTTCAAAAGTACTTTACAATACAGGTACATAGGATAAAAAAACAAATAACAGAATCATACAATTATCATCATGATTTAAAATAAAAGAATTAAGTTGCCTGTAAAGTAATAAAATAATGATTACAATTTAAAGGCATAGTAAACTAATTAAACAATGACTACAATATAAAGGTAAAGTAAACTAAGAACACTTGATTGGCGAGAGTTGTGGGTGGAATATTACTTGGATAAAGATACTTGGGCAGGGAGCCATGTGGGTGTAAAGACAGACTAATTAATCCGTACCTTGTGAGCAAAATACGGTTATTATATTTAATATATTCCATGACAACTTTCGTGACGTATCACATAGATGCGTTCCGATTGATGTGCGAAGAGAATCGTCTTGGGTGGAAATGATGCAATACTTCCGTTTATTGTATGGATAACCATAGAATGTACGTGTAGTGATAGCATTGGAAACTATTTAGTCAAAAATATTGTCATGTTTACACGAAATGAGAGAAATAAATTAAATTGAAATTGAAAATGTATCCAGTGGCACATAAAATGGGATAAAATACATCTCATCTTTTAACTTTATTTAAATCTACTCTCACTTCTATCTATAGAAACAACACTGTTCTATGTTACCTTCCATGCCATGATTCATTGGATAATGTGTATATAATTATATATATATATATATTTGTGTAAGTTGTTATTGAAAAGAAAAGAAAAGTTAAAAAAGCTATTGAATATTGGATTCCGTTCTTTTCAACGTGTATCACTAATAGTGCCGTGGCATTAGCTACCACCACTTGTGCTACAACTATAGCCCCAATGCTTTGACTATTGTAACCAGAGTCGGTTACCAACGTGTTTACGAAGGGACCAATGGATCCATCACAGCTACAATGACGATAACTATCATGATGGGAACGTGATGTGACGCTTCTATCATCTTGGCCAGTTTCATGACTATACTATTTCTCTGTTTACTATATTGTTTGTGTATTGGTATAATAGTAAAGCGTTCCGTCATCTCAGAATAAAAAAATGAAAGATTGACAATTCACATGAGACGGCAATATGCCAGAGACACCAGTCATGAATGCTTTATCATTCATGAACAACTGGGAGCTGGCATTTAGAAGAGAGTGGTTGGTTCTTACTAATGGAATGTAAGGCAGTTGAAATGCTCTTTTCGTCTTAAATTGGGTTAAAAACGATACTAATACAGGACTGTGTGAAAGAATGCTAATTAGAACGCCCATTAGAACGCCAATTAGAACGCCCATTAGAACGCCAATTAGAACGCACATTAGAACGCCCATTAGAACGCCCATTAGAACGCCAATTAGAACGCCCATTAAAACGCCAATTAGAACGCTACCACACCTCTCTCTTTATGGATAACATGTTTACTATTGCAGGATAATGGCAGTTACGTTACTTACTAGTATGCTTATTGTTTATTATTATTTATTAATTACTTATCATTGAATCAGTCGTGGATTACATATCCATTAACAAAGAGGTATACAAGCAAATTAGCCCAAGGGAAGGAAAGAAGTTACAGATAGCTGGACGATTTGTACAGATTGCCGATGCTGCTTACAAAGAACGACCAAACGCCACCAACTGCCCAAAAGGCCAAGGATGCAACGTGAATGCCCCAGGTACCGCCAGCCCATATGCTATTACAAGTCGACCATGGTGGTACGATTAGACCCAAAGACCCGACAATCGGACATTAACACAACATAACGACAAGACTGTATGAACTGACATCGACAAGAACGCTACCACACCACTCTCGTTATAGACAACACGCTTTCTATTCTAGTGTTCTGGACGTGAGGTTGCTTATTATTAAGTTTATTATTTGTTATTATTTATTAATCACTTATTATTGAGTCATGTATTGCTTACTCATTCATCATGCTAACATTTATGTTGGGTTACATTTATGTTTTATAAGTATTATGTATTGAATTACATGTATGTAGCAATGTTATACAAGAAATGAACGTCGCCTTCCACTTCCCAGGAAAGAACCAAAACGATAGGATGTGTTGAAATAAAGAAACGATTATGAACTGACGTCTACTAGAACGCGTCCAAATATATGGAGTTCCGTGGCTGCCTCACTGCCAGGTTGACCACACAAGCGATTGGCGTTGAGGGGACAAAAGTGGGGAGTCAATATCCACTTCAGTAGGCAACACCTTTAGTGTAGCCTAGTCCTCTTCCTCTATTGGAACTTCTCCGATTCATTAAGTGAATCGTCGTAGTCCCATAGAGAACACGGACCTAGCTCTATTCATGGAGTCGGTCCAATATCTTCTCCCATTACCACATACAGAGAATATCGAACTGGTAACGGGTTCGCTATCACCCGTTTTCGTCTATATCAGAATACGGTGTAGAAACAGGGGAGAGTATTGTACCGAAAATCTACCGAGGTAAACATCTCTGTTCGAAATCCTGGAACGGAGTTACCTCCCGTTTATACTTGTAGACGGAAGGACGTCGTTGAGCCATTTATAATTTTAAAAAACGACGCATGGGTGCATGGGTGCATGGGTGCATGGGTGCCAAGTTACCAATTTGTAATGCCAAGATTTTGAACAATTCTGATTGAAGGCCAAATATCTTCTATAAGTAGACTGGTTATTCTGTTGGCTTCTCATTACATATGACTAATAAGTATCACTCCTGATTGCCTATTACAGTTGACAAGTATATATATATTCTAACAAAATGCATGACTTTTATCAAGAATACGCTCCCGAGAATAACCCATATAAATATATTGTGCTATGCCAGTGATTTAGTATAATATATATACGCCAATCACGCTACTGTGCAGTGTCCTTATATCAGTAACCTGGTAAATATTAGATTGTGTTCTAACTTGACATTAGATAGCGCCACTGGTGCTATATAGCCGCAGCCAATGCTTTGACTACTGCAAACAGAGCCGGATACCAACTTGTATATGAAGGAACCGATGAACCCCTCTCAGCTACAATGACGATAACTATCATGGTGGAAACGTGTGCAGATGCTTCTGACATATTGACCAGTTTCATGACTTACTGTTAAGCACTGTAAACCACCCTGAAATAGGTTGTGTATTTGTATAATCGCAATGAACGTTCGTTCCTTCATCAGATAACTGTTCAACATGCATTACATAGATGAGCATTTGCTTTGTTTATCTGAAAAAATAATTTACTTATAGTGTCACTCAAGGTGACAAACTTCGTTAATATCGCATTTAGAAACAGAAAATACATTATCAACAAAATTCGTATCACAACGTTTGCAGGAAGTATTACTAAAATAATAGAATTAGATCATTAGGGATATATGACAAATATATATTTACATAGTTTTTAATAGTAGACAGATACAATTTATTATTGATTATTATACTAAGCAACTTAATATAGATGGTGCTCTTTTATTCTTTGATTTTAGGAAAGCCTTTGGTACTATAGAACGAGATTTGTTTTTGTAACATCACTATGTATCGGATTAAAAACGGCCTTTAAGTTCGATTGGTACCATATTATATACAACAGCATTTCTTCTCGAATTATTAATAACAGTTGGATTTGAAGCATTGAATGCAATAAAAGTGTTATGATATTCGGCTTTTGCGCATGTAATGGCAACAGAGAGACGACTTTCCCGGACGTTTGGTGGTGATAAAAGACTGATTAACTAATATATGGATGAGATAGATATATTTCCGGGATAATGCAAGCTGTAGAGAGATTCGCAGATTTTCTTGATATAGAATGAAGGAAACCAATGTTGACGATATACACAGTGGGTGTTTATATCAACCGGTATTAAAAAGCAACCCGAAGGAATGATAGTTACCAAAGATGGTCTATGAGAATATAAAGCAGGAATCTGTTGAGGTATTGAATTAATGTGTACTAAAAGAACTAGAATGTCAACAAGTAGCCATGTATATAGAATATAGAATTGATGGAATAACTGAAAAACTAAGAGAGACAAAAATCATTGAAACAGCGACTGCATGCGTTTCCATTATAATAATCATGGAATATGGGACAGTAGTGTCATGATGAATCTTTCAGTATCCGAAATGTGGGAGAAAGCAATATCACTGCAGCTGTGCTATAGCTGTCTATGAACCAATCACTCCCGATGGAAAGTCAGGGGTTACAGTACATGTGGAGTACACATCACCTCATTCTATATAATGTCGAGATTTCTCCTTCAAGAAGACGAGAACCTGAACACCAAGTCAAAACACAGTATACACGAGCATACGTCACCGAGTATGTGGCGATATGTGCCCATAAAAGGGACTCCGGCAGATGTGGCTCTGCTCGTCATAGCAGTCCTATAATTAGCTCTAGATGATCAGTGGCGTCATGGACCAAGGCTCCTCGAAAGTGACGTAGTGGCTTGGCCCACGATTATTCTTGGAAGTAACAGAAATAGCAAAAACTGAAATAAGGAGAGACTCGGCTGACAATTACTACCAATTAACACACAAAGGTACTCAAGCTGGAGTAACGTAATTCAAGAGTTCATCGATTCATAGACACTAGCAAGTTACCAGAGAAAAGAGATGATTATCACATCAGTGTACAGGAATTTGAACAGGCATAATGTAGGCTAACTCACACAGTTCAAGCATAATCATCCAGTGTTGAATATCAGTGTATATGAAGTGGGAACAAGCAGTATATGGATAGAAGACGTGCACAACCATAGAAGGGAGCATGAGGAGTGACATTAGGTTGATCTTCGCAAATATTATATTGCATGATGCAATTATTCTTCCTATAAAACATTTGGTGACACACTTAATTGTAATACTGTACCAGGAAAGAGCAAATCATGGAGACGCGAATTTGATGTTTCAAGTAGATATTGGATTATATATCAGTAAGGTAAGAACACATCATGGAGACGCGAATTTGCTGTTTCAAGTAGATATTGGATTATATATCAGCCAGGGAAGAACAAATCATGGAGACACGAACTTGATGTTTCAAGTAGATATTGGATTATATATCAGTCAGGGAAGAACAAATCATGGATTCACGAATTTGTTGTTTCAAGATGTACAAGTAGATATTGGATTATATATCAGTCAGGGAAGAACAAATCATGGAGACGCGAATTTGATGTTTCAAGATATATCAGTCAGGGAAGAACAAATCATGGAGACGCGAATTTGATGTTTCAAGTAGATATTGGATTATATATCAGTCAGGGAAGAATAAATCATGGAGACACGAACTTGATGTATCAAGTAGATATTGAGTTATATATCAGTAAGAGAAGAACAAATCATGGAGACACGAATTTGATGTTTCAAGATATATCAGTCAGGGAAGAACAAATCATGGAGGCACGAATTTGATTTTTCAAGATATATCAGTCAGGGAAGAGCAAATCATTGATACACGAATTTGATGTTTCAAGATATATCAGTCAGGGAAGAACAAATCATGGAGGCACTAATTTGATGTTTCAAGTAGATATTGGATTATATATCAGTCAGAGAAGAACAAATCATGGAGACACGAATTTGATGTTTCAAGTAGATATTGGATTATATATCAGCCAGAGAAGAACAAATCATGGAGACACGAATGTGATGTTTCAAGTAGATATTGGATTATATATCAGTCAGGGAAGAACAAATCATGGATTCACGAATTTGTTGTTTCAAGATGTACAAGTAGATATTGGATTATATATCAGTAAGAGAAGAACAAATCATGGAGACACGAATTTGATGTTTCAAGATATATCAGTCAGGGAAGAACAAATCATGGAGACGCGAATTTGATGTTTCAAGTAGATATTGGATTATATATCAGCCAGGGAAGAACAAATCATGGAGACACGAATGTGATGTTTCAAGTAGATATTGGATTATATATCAGTCAGGGAAGAACAAATCATGGATTCACGAATTTGTTGTTTCAAGATGTACAAGTAGATATTGGATTATATATCAGTAAGAGAAGAACAAATCATGGAGACACGAATTTGATGTTTCAAGATATATCAGTCAGGGAAGAACAAATCATGGAGACGCGAATTTGATGTTTCAAGTAGATATTGGATTATATATCAGCCAGGGAAGAACAAATCATGGAGGCACGAATTTGATGTTTCAAGTAGATATTGGATTATATATTAGTCAGGGAAGAACAAATCATGGAGACACGAATTTGATGTTTCAAGATATATCAGTCAGAGAAGAACAAATCATGAAGGCACGAACTTGATGTTTCAAGTAGATATTGGAATATATATCAGCCAGGGAAGAACAAATCATGGAGACACGAATTTGATGTTTCAAGTAGATATTGGATTATATATCAGTCAGAGAAGAACAAATCATGGAGACACGCATTTGATGTTTCTAGTAGATATTGAGTTATATATCAGTCAGAGAAGAACAAATCATGGCGACACGAATTTGATGTTTCAAGTAGATATTGGATTGTATATCAGTCAGAGAAGAACAAATCATGGCGACACGAATTTGATGTTTCAAGATATATCAGTCAGGGAAGAACAAATCAGGGAGGCACGAATTTGATGTTTCAAATAGATATTGGATTATATATCAGCCAGGGAAGAACAAATCATGGAGACATGAATTTGATGTTTCAAGTAGATATTGGATTATATATCAGCCAGGGAAGAACAAATCATGGAGACACGAATTTGATGTTTCAAGTAGATATTGGATTATATATTAGTCAGGGAAGAACAAATCATGGCGACACGAATTTGATGTTTCAAGTAGATATTGGATTATATATCAGCCAGGGAAGAACAAATCATGGAGACACGAATTTGATGTTTCAAGTAGATATTGAGTTATATACCAGTAAAGGAAGAACACATCATGGAGACACGCATTTGATGTTTCAAGTAGATGTTGAGTTATATATCAGCCAGGGAAGAACAAATTATGGAGGCACGAATTTGATGTTTCAAGTAGATATTGGATTATATATTAGTCAGGGAAGAACTACGAACATTGGTAGAATAAGTGTGCTCAATGCAAACTCAGAACAACTAAGAGTTCATAACAGATAATGCGACCATTAATACATACTGCGGTAAGCTATTTGTCACGAAGCAGGGACGTTGTCAAGCAAAAGACAAAAGCGATACATATGTATTCGTGTTCCTTGTATGACGACAATGGCGGTTCATCTGGAAGTAGCCTATAGTTTTGAAACGAATTAATTTGGGAATTGTTTGAACAGATTTGTAAGCCATAGAGGACAATGGAACAAAGATCGTGGGTAGTGTAAATGAACTGATAACCGTGTACATTAAACTTGACAACATCACTATCACTGAAGGTGCTACATTTGCAAACAAATTGATTAGAAGTTTATTCCACCATATACACCTCATTTTGAAGGAATTCATGAACATATGGTTAAAACGTTTCTGAATACATTGAGGCAATCTATATTAACAATATTATGCTTAATCCATATCGCACTGCCAATTAAAATGCTATAACCATTGAATGGTTGTCCGATTAGCGCAGTTGTTAGCGCGCTCGCTTCTCACCAATGCATCCCGGGATCGATCCTCGGACCGGGAAGTATATGAGATGGTAAGGTGGTCGCCAGATCAGACAGGTGGGTTTTCTCCGGGTACTCCGGTTTCCTCCCACACGAATGACGACATTTACGCTTTCATCCGCGTCAACGAGAGTGATTAATATAAGTTGTTACAACTTACTTCGCAATTGTTGTAAAATAAATATAGTTAAAAATATTTAATGGTTGAGCTCAAATACATATATAGCAAGCAATACACTCAGGTAATACTCATTGATTGGAAGTGTTAACCGTGTTGTAGTTAAACATGCAATAACTACATAATAACATAATGATGACTGATTCTTACATCAATCAGAAACATTTAGATGATGTTTTCTTAGATATTACATACACGCTGAATAGTGAAAGATAGACGTTTAACAACAGTGATCCGTCTTAAAGATAGCTTGAGTGAAATAGTGCACGCATTGAAATAATCAGAGTTCTTTCTCAGTCGCTTAATTCAAACATATATATATATGTATATCATCTATTTGTTGTATTATTAAATTGTTGTAGCTATTGTTCTGGGTTATTCCATCGTAGTGAGTGATCGCCAATTGGTACACTTTGGGTCATGGTGTCAGAAGTGGGATTTCCAACCGATTACGCTTTGTGATAGAATACTATTGTAGTTATTACTACCTTTTGTAAACGTTCCTTTATTTTATTTTTGCACCGATAGTCATTGTAAAACTATTATCTTAACTGCTTGCACTTAGCTATTGTAGACATGTGCTCCTGTCGCAGACACATTAGAATAACAGAACAGACAACTATATTGACCTGACAAGTGTCATGGGGGTGAGTGCAATAATATATTAAGGAATACCCTATGATGACTTCTTGTTTCGTAGTAGTGCACGTTTTATAGTAGTTGTACGATCCAGGGATATACACGCTAAGGAGAATATTTAAGCTGAGGAGAAATTAAAGTTTGCTAGCGAAGCTGAAAAGGATAAGGTAGAATTATAAAATATGAGATTAGAATTACCTTGATAAGGAGAAGTTATAATTAGATAATAGGACTATGGAATTAGATAGACAAGATGAGGAGACGTTAGAATTAGATAATATGACTATGGAATTAGATAGACAAGATGAGGAGACGTTAAAATTAGATAATAGGACTATGGAATTAGCTAAATAAGATGAGCAAATGAAGTTAGAAATAGATACTAGGACTATGGAATTAGCTAGACAAGATGAGAAGGGGAAGTTAGAAATAGATACTAGGACTATGGAATTAGCTAGACAAGATGAGGAGAAGTTAGCAATAGATAATAGAACTATGGAATTAGCTAGACCAGATGAGGAGAAGTTAGCAATAGATAATAGAACTATGGACTTAGCTAGACAAGATGAGGAGAAGTTAGCAATAGATAATAGAACTATGGAATTAGCTAGACAAGATGAGGGGACGTTAGGAATATATACTAGGACAATGGAATTAGCTAGACAAGATGAGGAGAAGTTAGCAATAGATAATAGAACTATGGAATTAGCTAGACAAGATGAGGAGAAGTTAGCAATAGATAATAGGACTATGAAATTATCTAGACAATATCAGGAGAAGTTAGAAATAGATAATAGGACTATGGAATTAGCTAGACAAGATGAGGAGAAGTTAGAAATAGATAATAGGACTATGGAATTAGCTAGACAAGATGAGAAGGAGAAGTTAGAAATAGATAATAGGACTATGGAATTAGCTAGACAAGATGAGAAGGAGAAGTTAGATATAGATAATAGGACTATGGAATTAGCTAGACAAGATGGGAAGGAGAAGTTATAATTAGATAATAGGACTATGGAATTAGATAGACAAGATGAGGAGACGTTAGAATTAGATAATATGACTATGGAATTAGATAGACAAGATGAGGAGACGTTAAAATTAGATAATAGGACTATGGAATTAGCTAAATAAGATGAGCAAATGAAGTTAGAAATAGATACTAGGACTATGGAATTAGCTAGACAAGATGAGAAGGGGAAGTTAGAAATAGATACTAGGACTATGGAATTAGCTAGACAAGATGAGGAGAAGTTAGCAATAGATAATAGAACTATGGAATTAGCTAGACAAGATGAGGAGAAGTTAGCAATAGATAATAGAACTATGGACTTAGCTAGACAATATGAGGAGAAGTTAGCAATAGATAATAGAACTATGGAATTAGCTAGACAAGATGAGGGGACGTTAGGAATATATACTAGGACAATGGAATTAGCTAGACAAGATGAGGAGAAGTTAGCAATAGATAATAGAACTATGGAATTAGCTAGACAAGATGAGGAGAAGTTAGCAATAGATAATAGGACTATGAAATTATCTAGACAAGATGAGGAGAAGTTAGAAATAGATAATAGGACTATGGAATTAGCTAGACAAGATGAGGAGAAGTTAGAAATAGATAATAGGACTATGGAATTAGCTAGACAAGATGAGAAGGAGAAGTTAGAAATAGATAATAGGACTATGGAATTAGCTAGACAAGATGAGAAGGAGAAGTTAGATATAGATAATAGGACTATGGAATTAGCTAGACAAGATGGGAAGGAGAAGTTAGATATAGATAATAGGACTATGGAATTAGCTAGACATGATGTGGGGACGTTATAATTAGATAATATGACTATGGAATTAGCTAGACAAGATGTTAGACAGGGGTGAAGAGAAACATAAGAGAAGGAAAACTATATCAACGACTGTTCATAGACTAGTACAAGGCTAATGTAGATACAATCATGCATGGACAGTGCACATAGGACACATGCGATCGACACGAACTGTAGAATATAGTATGTATTGGTTTGGTTTTGGCGGTCTAAAGTCGCACCAAGAGCGTAGGTCATACGACGACTCTTCTGCTAAAATTGGTGGAGGAAGACACTGTATACTCATCCGAAGAGTACTTCACGCACGGGTTGGCTCTCGGACATGCCTTAAGCCAGCTAGATAATTTCCTCACATAATAGAACTCGACTCCCTGCAGCGGTGAGGTGGAAGTAATTTGAAACCACGACCCTATACATTCGGCCACGGAGGTCCCTTTTATTTACATCAACACGGAATGCGTCAGTCTGTTTTCTGTTGCAACAAACATAGACTGCCGACTCGAATCCGTTTTCCCTTGTGGCATAAATCCGCCACTGTGTATTAGACAAGTGTGCATTTATATCATATACATGACCGAACCTAATGACTGCTTTATGAAGCTACACCAACATTATATACTAAAGTGAATACAATAAGCACAGTGTGATTGTATATATTTTTTATTTTCACTTCATTCTGATTAAGACA
>CM026392.1:59806182-59847897 GCA_014843695.1 Archivesica marissinica
GTAATACAAAGACAATGTGTGTGTTGTTGTAATACAAATACAATGTGTGTTTGCTGTAATACAAAGACAATGTGTGTTTGCTGTAATACAAAGACAATGTGTGTTTGCTGTAATACAAAGACAATGTATGTGTTGTTGTAATACAAAGACAATGTGTGTGTTGTTGTAATACAAAGACAATGTGTGTGTTGCTGTAATACAAAGACAATGTGTGTTTGCTGTAATACAAAGACAATGTGTGTGTTTGCTGTAATACAAAGACAATGTGTGTGTTGCTGTAATACAAAGACAATGTATGTTGCTGTAATACAAAGACAATGTGTGTTTGCTGTAATACAAAGACAATGTGTGTTTGTTGTAATACAAAGACAATGTGTGTTGCTGTAATACAAAGACAATGTGTGTGTGTTGTAATACAAAGACAATGTGTGTTTGTTGTAATACAAAGACAATGTGTGTTGCTGTAATACAAAGACAATGTGTGTTTAATGTAATACAAAGACAATGTGTGTTTGCTGTAATACAAAGACAATGTGTGTGTTGTTGTAATACAAAGACAATGTGTGTTTGCTGTAATACAAAGACAATTATGTGTTGTTGTAATACAAAGACAATGTTTGTGTGTTGTAATACAAAGACAATATGTGTTTACTGTAATACAAAGACAATGTGTGTGTTTGTGTAATACAAAGACAATGTGTGTTGCTGTAATACAAAGACAATGAGTGGTGTTGTAATACAAAGACAATGTATGTTTGCTGTAATACAAAGACAATGTGTGTGTTGCTGTAATACAAAGACAATGTGTGTGTTGTTGTAATACAAAGACAATGTGTGTGTTGTTGTAATACAAAGACAATGTGTGTGTTGTTGTAATACAAAGACAATGTGTGTGTTGCTGTAATACAAAGACAATGTGTGTGGTGTTGTAATACAAAGACAATGTGTGTGGTGTTGTAATACAAAGACAATGTGTGTTGTTGTAATACAAAGACAATGTGTGTGTTGTTGTAATACAAAGACAATGTGTGTTTGCTGTAATACAAAGACAATGTGTGTGGTGTTGTAATACAAAGACAATGTATGATGCTGTAATACAAAGACAATGTATGTGTTGTTGTAATACAAAGACAATGTATGTTTGCTGTAATACAAAGACAATGTGTGTTTGCTGTAATACAAAGACAATGTATGTGTTGTTGTAATACAAAGACAACGTGTGTTTGCTGTAATACAAAGACAATGTGTGTGGTGTTGTAATACAAAGACAATGTGTGTTTGCTGTAATACAAAGACAATGTGTGTTTACTGTAATACAAAGACAATGTGTGTTTACTGTAATACAAAGACAATGTGTGTGTTGTTGTAATACAAAGACAATGTGTGTTTGCTGTAATACAAAGACAATGTGTGTTTGCTGTAATACAAAGACAATGTGTGTTTGCTGTAATACAACGACAATGTGTGTGTACTGTAATACAAAGACAATGTGTGTTTACTGTAATACAAAGACAATGTGTGTTTACTGTAATACAAAGACAATGTATGTGTTGCTGTAATACAAAGACAATGTGTGTTTGCTGTAATACAAAGACAATGTGTGTGTTGCTGTAATACAAAGACAATGTGTGTGTTTGCTGTAATACAAAGACAATGTGTGTGTTTTTGTAATACCAAGACAATGTGTGTGTTGTTGTAATACAAAGACAATGTGTATTTGCTGTAATACAAAGACAATGTGTATTTGTTGTAATACAAAGACAATGTGTGTTTACTGTAATACAAAGACAATGTGTGTGTTTGCTGTAATACAAAGACAATGTGTATTTGCTGTAATACAAAGACAATGTGTGTTTGCTGTAATACAAAGACAATGTGTATTTGCTGTAATACAAAGACAATGTGTGTTTACTGTAATACAAAGACAATGTGTGTTTGCTGTAATACAAAGACAATGTGTATTTGCTGTAATACAAAGACAATGTGTATTTGCTGTAATACAAAGACAATGTGTGGTAGCTGTAATACAAAGACAATGTGTGTTTGCTGTAATACAAAGACAATGTGTGTTTGCTGTAATACAAAGACAATGTGTATTTGCTGTAATACAAAGACAATGTGTGGTAGCTGTAATACAAAGACAATGTGTGTTTGCTGTAATACAAAGACAATGTGTGTTTGCTGTAATACAAAGACAATGTGTGTTTGCTGTAATACAAAGACAATGTGTGTTTGCTGTAATACAAAGACAATGTGTATTTGCTGTAATACAAAGACAATATGTGTTTGCTGTAATACAAAGACAATGTGTGTTTGCTGTAATACAAAGACAATGTGTGGTAGCTGTAATACAAAGACAATGTGTGTTTGCTGTAATACAAAGACAATGTATGTTTGCTGTAATACAAAGACAATGTGTGTTTGCTGTAATACAAAGACAATGTGTGTTTGCTGTAATACAAAGACAATGTGTGTTTGTTGTAATACAAAGACAATGTGTTTCTGTAATACAAAGACAATATGTGTTTGCTGTAATACAAAGACAATGTGTTTACTGTAATACAAAGACAATGTGTGTTTGTTGTAATACAAAGACAATGTGTGTTTGCTGTAATACAAAGACAATGTGTGTGTTGTTGTAATACAAAGACAATGTGTGTTTGCTGTAATACAAAGACAATGTGTGTGTTTGCTGTAATACAAAGACAATGTGTGTGTTGCTGTAATACAAAGACAATGTGTGTGTTGTTGTAATACAAAGACAATGTGTGTTTGCTGTAATACAAAGACAATGTATGTGTTGTTGTAATACAAGGACAATGTGTGTTTGCTGTAATACAAAGACAATGTATGTGTTGTTGTAATACAAAGACAATGTGTGTTTGCTGTAATACAAAGACAATGTATGTGTTGTTGTAATACAAAGACAATGTGTGTTTGCTGTAATACAAAGACAATGTGTGTTTGCTGTAATACAAAGACAATGTATGTGTTGTTGTAATACAAAGACAATGTGTGTTTGCTGTAATACAAAGACAATGTATGTGTTGTTGTAATACAAAGACAATGTGTGTTTGCTGTAATACAAAGACAATGTGTGTGGTGTTGTAATACAAAGACAATGTGTGTTTGTTGTAATACAAAGACAATGTGTGTTTGTTGTAATACAAAGACAATGTGTGTTTACTGCAATACAAAGACAATGTGTGTTTGCTGTAATACAAAGACAAGGTGTGTGTTGTTGTAATACAAAGACAATGTGTGTTTGCTGTACTACAAAGACAATATATGTGTTGTTGTAATACAAAGACAATGTTTGTGGTGTTGTAATACAAAGACAATATGTGTTTACTGTAATACAAAGACAATGTGTGTGTTTGTTGTAATACAAAGACAATGTGTGTTTGCTGTAATACAAAGACAATGAGTGTGGTGTTGTAATACAAAGACAATGTATGTTTGCTGTAATACAAAGACAATGTATGTGATGTTGTAATACAAAGACAATGTATGTTTGCTGTAATACAAAGACAATGTGTGTTTGCTGTAATACAAAGACAATGTATGTGTTGTTGTAATACAAAGACAATGTGTGTTTGCTGTAATACAAAGACAATGTGTGTGGTGTTGTAATACAAAGACAATGTGTGTGGTGTTGTAATACAAAGACAATATGTGTTTACTGTAATACAAAGACAATGTGTGTGTTTGTTGTAATACAAAGACAGTGTGTGTTTGCTGTAATACAAAGACAATGTGTGTGGTGTTGTAATACAAAGACAATGTATGATTGCTGTAATACAAAGACAATGTATGTGTTGTTGTAATACAAAGACAATGTATGTTTGCTGTAATACAAAGACAATGTGTGTTTGCTGTAATACAAAGACAATGTATGTGTTGTTGTAATACAAAGACAACGTGTGTTTGCTGTAATACAAAGACAATGTGTGTGGTGTTGTAATACAAAGACAATGTGTGTTTGCTGTAATACAAAGACAATGTGTGTTTACTGTAATACAAAGACAATGTGTGTTTACTGTAATACAAAGACAATGTATGTGTTGTTGTAATACAAAGACAATGTGTGTTTGCTGTAATACAAAGACAATGTGTGTTTGCTGTAATACAAAGACAATGTGTGTTTGCTGTAATACAACGACAATGTGTGTTTACTGTAATACAAAGACAATGTGTGTTTACTGTAATACAAAGACAATGTGTGTTTACTGTAATACAAAGACAATGTGTGTTTGCTGTAATACAAAGACAATGTGTGTTTGCTGTAATACAAAGACAATGTATGTGTTGTTGTAATACAAAGACAATGTGTGTTTACTGTAATACAAAGACAATGTGTGTGTTTTTGTAATACCAAGACAATGTGTGTGTTGTTGTAATACAAAGACAATGTGTATTTGCTGTAATACAATGACAATGTGTATTTGTTGTAATACAAAGACAATGTGTGTTTACTGTAATACAAAGACAATGTGTGTGTTTGCTGTAATACAAAGACAATGTGTATTTGCTGTAATACAAAGACAATGTGTGTTTGCTGTAATACAAAGACAATGTGTATTTGCTGTAATACAAAGACAATGTGTGTTTACTGTAATACAAAGACAATGTGTGTGTTTGCTGTAATACAAAGACAATGTGTATTTGCTGTAATACAAAGACAATGTGTATTTGCTGTAATACAAAGACAATGTGTGGTAGCTGTAATACAAAGACAATGTGTGTTTGCTGTAATACAAAGACAATGTGTGTTTGCTGTAATACAAAGACAATGTGTATTTGCTGTAATACAAAGACAATGTGTGGTAGCTGTAATACAAAGACAATGTGTGTTTGCTGTAATACAAAGACAATGTGTGTTTGCTGTAAAACAAAGACAATGTGTGTTTGCTGTAATACAAAGACAATGTGTGTTTGCTGTAATACAAAGACAATGTGTGTTTGTTGTAATACAAAGACAATGTGTTTACTGTAATACAAAGACAATATGTGTTTGCTGTAATACAAAGACAATGTGTTTACTGTAATACAAAGACAATGTGTGTTTGTTGTAATACAAAGACAATGTGTGTTTGCTGTAATACAAAGACAATGTGTGTGTTGTTGTAATACAAAGACAATGTATGTTTGCTGTAATACAAAGACAATGTGTGTGTTTGCTGTAATACAAAGACAATGTGTGTGTTGCTGTAATACAAAGACAATGTGTGTTTGCTGTAATACAAAGACAATGTGTGTGTTGTTGTAATACAAAGACAATGAAATATATAGAGGATATATGGTTTGATACTCGGTCAGGCCACGTATGTAGTGTCATTGAGCAAGTCACCTCACACATATTGCTTAGTACTGGTTAACCACTTAGGTCGGCTAAGTCTGCCCAGGAAAACATGTCTAGGTCCCCGCAAGGGGTTTGACATTAATGGAACATACAAACAAAATTTGTGTGTGTTTTACATTTATTTATCGTTGCTACCGGTTGCCCATATGAGCGACACCTCCTGAAGAGATTAGTCATTTTAGATTTTTGGAGGATAGTGCAATGATCTAGACAGAGACCCATTCCAGAGTCTCCTCTGGTTCTTTTACGTGCACAGTGTACAGCACCGACACAAGACCTCGGTTTAAAGTCCCATCGGATAGACTGTTAATTTTATTATGGTCAGACGGGGGATCGAACCTGCGATCCCTGGATTACCAGTCCAGCATGTTACCACTGGACTACAGATGAGTCTGTAGAACAAAACAAAATATAATATCCTCATATTATATACATGTAGTCAAGGTTATTAATCTGATGGAAGCCTGAAGATTCCTGTTTGACGCATTTTCGCTTGTTCGTTCCGAGTATTATTTAAGAACTCATTAAAGCGACACTACATCGGTGAAAACACAAATGTCTGCAGAATGTAATTTGCTATTGCATAGTATAATTTATTTCCAAATATTTGCCTCAAAAACTGAGTATTTCAACAAATAAACAAACGTCGTATACGCAGTTTGTTGACATAACAAAATAATGTAAATAGGATCGACATTCATGAGTAATACAAAGCGTTTATCCCAAATAACACGTTATGCTACATATTTACTGTGATATCTCACATGTGTGCCTATGCATATTTATTTGTAGACTAATCTTAATCATCACTAAACGAAAGTATCGCGTGTTATGTATTGACTTCAATGACAACCAACGTCAATTCAGGAGCATGGATGACCGTTCTATGAAATCCTACTTTCACGTTTGAAAGTTTGTATACCACAAAAACACTGTTAATTTGATTCAACGTTAGTGTTCGATGTATTCAGAAGAATTTGTAGTAGCAATGCATTTATATGTGAACATTTTTATTTGCTTTTTGCGATGTAATGTCGCTTTAAATGTTTCTTCTATTGCATGCTGTGTAAAATAAAGGCTATAAATAGTTCAAATAATCATTTCACCAATCGGTTTGAAGTGCTTAACTCTTAGCATGCTGGGTAAAATAAAGGCTATAAATAGATCAAATAATCATTTCACTAATCGGTTTGAAGTGCTTAACTCTTAGCATGCTGGGTAAAATAAAGGCTATAAATAGTTCAAATAATCATTTCACAAATGGCCCGGTCGATCTCCTCACGACGTGCACGTCGTGACCGGGGCACATTCCGCAGCAGCAGCGTAGGATTCTGGGATCTTCTGGTTGTCGATCTTGCGAAGGGGGAATCTCTCCAAGTATGTGAAGCCATGGCTATGGCACATCAGGACAGATCTGCCATCTCTTCCAGGTGGTGTTATAGCTGAACACTGGATTTTCGATCTTTTCGTTTAGAAGAGATGGCGGACCTGAGGGAGCGGCAACGGTCGTGGATCCACGCTCCCCCGATCTATACTGAAACTGGACTTGCTTGCGACAACCGACGACCAGATGTCTAACTGTCAGATCCGTATAAATGCTGCTGCGGGGTGACCAACAGTGAGGAGTGTGGCCCTACAAAGGACCACGTACAGACCAGGCCTTGTCAACCTGGCTGGCACAGAAAGAAGTAACCACCTGATGACGTCTTCATAAGGAATACCGAACTAATCAACGTAGAAGAACAGGAATAATCATCATAGAAGCATAGGAATAATCATCGCGGAACACGTATAATCATCATCGAATAACCACCACAGAAGAATCACCTTAGGATAAGAAGAATCACCTTAGACGAGAAGAATCACCTTAGGACATAACCATCTTAGAAAATACAGTCGCCCAAATGCATTTATGCGGTGGCGACTATAAACAAAATTACATCGTTCGTTCACAAATGGGTTTTTCTTATTTGTAACTGAACACTGAATTTCATTAGATTTGTTTAAACATAAACTTTATTAATTTTACAACGATTGGGAAGCAAGTTTTAACAACTTATATTAATCACTCTCGTTGGCACGGATGAAAACGAATATGTGCAACATATTGTGGTCATTTGTGTGGGAGGAAACCGGAGTACGCGGAGGAAACCCACATGTCCGATCTGGCGACCCCCATATAATCTCACATACCAGGTTGCGTTGGTGAGAAGCCAGTGCTCTAATCACTGCGCTAATCGGACAGTCATTAGAATTGTGTCATTACGATGCAGAGTTTCGCTTTCAGTATCGTTGTCTAGATGTAATTTATGAAATGCATGGAGATCATTCTAGAGGGCGATGTGGACGAAATAGTCGCCCTAGGGACCCTGACTTCGCCCTAAAAAAATATATTATTTTTTAGTTCTTATGATTTTCAAACAAACTTTTGTCTAGTAAGATACACTGGCCCATTATAAAGCACTCCTTCTATTCAAATGTTGTAATTAATGGTTGTACTGTGCATTTTAACCCTATTTTGCAGAAGTATATTAAAGAACACCATATAAGGAAGCGATCACGCGCTTTCTCACTTCTCCCAAAAATTCTGACCTAGAATAAACCCTGTCAGGAGACAGTATGCTTACAAATAATATCGCAATAGTCATCTGCTGAGCAAAATGTTTCTTGTTTGTTTTGGGGGGGGGGGGTTAATGCTGTACAAACAGCTTATGTCAATATGGCGACTTTCAAGCTATTATTGGTGGAAGGAGACCCTAGGTGCCGATCCGTGCAGTATTGCAGGTACAGATGTGAACCACTGACCTACCACAGGCCAACTTGATAGCTTCCTAACTTGAAAGAATTTTTCACACACAGTGGCATTCGAACATACAGCAGTGAGGATAAGTGATTTAAAGTCAACGACCCAAACCAGTTGGCCACGGATGCCTCTGGTGATCAAAATGGGTCAAAGACCGTCAGCCCGTACTTTAACTACTTGACCACCCCTCCACAACTTTATATGTGTCCTATAGGGCCTATACATACAGGCTATGAGTCTGGCTATGAGTCTTTGTTCACAGCAGCGGCATGTATCTGTGTCACCCCTTCCAACTTCTGCGACTGGGTCTGGTCAAATGGACCCTGTCTGGGACTCTGTGCCTGTAAAGAAATAATCATGGGAATCTGATATGGTTAAGACACAATGGTAATGTACACATCAAAGATCTGTTCATGGCAGAACAAGACAGCTACAAACGTGTATGCATGTCCAGATGATAGGTAGAGATCTTTGAGATATTAGATTCAACACATGTGCATTTAAAGTTTAAACTTTATTTATTTTACAACGATTGCGAAGCAAGTTCTAACAACTTATATTAATCACTCTCGTTGGCTCGGATGCAAGCGTATATGTGGTCATTAGTTTGGGAGGAAAGTTTCAGGAAACTGAAGTACCCGGAGAAATCCAACATGTCCGACCTGGCGACCACCATACCAGTGCACAACACATGTACGTAGAAGAAAATGTGAAGTGTAGGAAGATGGCTCGGCCATGTTTTAGGCTTGCAGCTGCACTTGTTACTCACATCTACATTAAATGGGAAATCCTAACTTTAACAAACCTTTGACAGAAAGTTAAAGACCGTAAACCTTCATTCAACAACAGAATAGGCAAAGTACTCATTTTATCTCCATACTGCTGATAAGCAATAGGCACACTGTACTAGTCTACATACTAAATATCTATGCAAACGGTGTGGAATGACAAACGCGCTTTATGACTTTTTTGTGAGGTAAAGGTTAAATTACAGATAGTGGCGAGGAACGGCGCCTATATAGTGTCATTTGCACTAATTATACAGTGTCATTTGCACTAATTATACGGTGTCATTGCACTAATTATACGGTGTCATTTGCACTAATTATACAGTGTCATTTGCACTAATTATATGGTGTCATTTGCACTAATTATACAGTGTCATTTGCACTAATTATAGAGTGTCATTTGCACTAATTATATGGTGTCATTTGCACTAATTATATGGTGTCATTGCACTAATTAATTATACAGTGTCATTTGCACTAATTATACAGTGTCATGTGCACTAATTATACAGTGTCATTTGCGCTAATTATACGGTGTCATTTGCACTAATTATATGGTGTCATTTGCACTAATTATACGGTGCCATTTGCACTAATTATACAGTCATTTGCACTAATTATACAATGTCATTTGCACTAATTATACAATGTCATTTGCACTAATTATACAGAGTCATTTGCACTAATTATACAGAGTCATTTGCACTAATTATACAGTGTCATTTGCACTAATTATACGGTGTCATTTGCACTAACTATACGGTGTCATTTGCACTAATTACACGGTGCCATTTGCACTAATTATACAGTGTCATTTGCACTAATTATACGGTGCCATGTGCACTAATTATACAGAGTCATTTGCACTAATTATACAATGTCATTTGCACTAATTATACAGAGTCATTTGCACTAATTATACGGTGTCATTTGCACTAATTATACGGTGTCATTTGCACTAATTATACAGTGTCATTTGCACTAATTATACAGAGTCATTTGCACTAATTATACAATGTCATTTGCACTAATTATACGGTGTCATTTGCACTAATTATACAGAGTCATTTGCACTAATTATACAATGTCATTTGCACTAATTATACATAGTCATTTGCACTAATTATACAATGTCATTTGCACTAATTATACGGTGTCATTTGCATTAATTATACGGTGTCATTGCACTAATTATACAGTGTCATTTGCACTAATTATACAGTGTCATTGCACTAATTATACAATGTCATTTGCACTAATTATACAATGTCATTTGCACTAATTATACGGTGTCATTTGCACTAATTATACAATGTCATCAGCACTAATTATACGGTGTCATTTGCACTAATTATACAGTGTCATTTGCACTAATTATACAGTGTCATTCGCACTAATTATATGGTGTCATTCGCACTAATTATACGGTGTCATTTGCACTAATTATACAGTGTCATTAGCACTAATTATACAGTGTCATTTGCACTAATTATACAGTGTCATTTGCACAAATTATACGGTGTCATTTGCACAAATTATACGGTGTCATTTGCACTAATTATACAGTCATTTGCACAAATTATACGGTGACCTCAATGTAGTCGTCAGTATTAATAATTATTCCCAGAAATGGTTCCGGTGGACTGGTCATATAATGTTTTCTAGCTAGACTTGCTGTTTCCGGTGGACTGGTCATATAATGTTTTCTAGCTAGACTTGCTGTTTCCGGTGGACTGGTCATATAATGTTTTCTAGCTAGACTTGCTGGTTCCGGTGGACATGTCATATAATGTTTTCTAGCTAGACTTGCTGGTTCCGGTGGACTGGTCATATCATGTTTTCTAGCTAGACTTGCTGATTCCGGTGGACTGGTCATATAATGTTTTCTAGCTAGACTTGCTGGTTCCGGTGGACTGGTCATATAATGTTTTCTAGCTAGACTTGCTGGTTCCGGTGGACTGGTCATATAATGTTTTCTAGCTAGACTTGCTGGTTCCGGTGGACTGGTCATATAATGTTTTCTAGCTAGACTTGCTGGTTCCGGTGGACTGGTCATATAATGTTTTCTAGCTAGAATTGCTGGTTCCGGTGGACTGGTCATATAATGTTTTCTAGCTAGACTTGCTGGTTCCGGTGGACTGGTCATATAATGTTTTCTAGCTAGACTTGCTGGTTCCGGTGGACTGGTCATATAATGTTTTCTAGCTAGACTTGCTGGTTCCGGTGGACTGGTCATATAATGTTTTCTAGCTAGAATTGCTGGTTCCGGTGGACTGGTCATATAATGTTTTCTAGCTAGACTTGCTGGTTCCGGTGGACTGGTCATATAATGTTTTCTAGCTAGACTTGCTGGTTCTGGTGGACTGGTCATATAATGTTTTCTAGCTAGACTTGCTGGTTCCGGTGGACTGGTCATATAATGTTTTCTAGCTAGAATTGCTGGTTCCGGTGGACTGGTCATATAATGTTTTCTAGCTAGACTTGCTGGTTCCGGTGGACTGGTCATATAATGTTTTCTAGCTAGACTTGCTGGTTCCGGTGGACTGGTCATATAATGTTTTCTAGCTGGACTTGCTGGTTCCGGTGGACTGGTCATATAATGTTTTCTAGCTAGACTTGCTGGTTCCGGTGGACGGGTCATATAATGTTTTCTAGCTGGACTTGCTGGTTCCTATGGACTGGTCATATATGTTTTCTAGCTAGACTTGCTGAAGGGCGGTTGTCTGCGATCTTAAACTCAATATACCTGTCATGTTCCATATCTACATAGTCCCCTATCACAGCATCACTCGACATATCATAATCAGGAATTTGACCATTTCCGCTGTCCGCTGCGAGAATTTATTTATTTTATTTTTCAGGTTTTACGCCTGCATCAGCACCATTTTTGGGCTATATCGCCGGCGGGCAGTTTACCTAATAACACCTTTCCTGGGCAGGCTCCAGCGGTTAACCAGTAATTGGGTGCACCAACCTCCGTAAGAAACTGCCAACTTTTTCATATAAATGAAACACGGTCTGAGCGGGGCTCGAACCCGTGATCATCAGTGATGATAGGTTACAGTGGTATACAAGTCAGAGACCTTAACCACTCGACCACAGAGGCGGACTCCGCTGCGAGAAAGGTGTTGTACAATGTCTATGTGGAGTGAAGAGGGTGAATATTAATTGCGGCGGGCATTTTTACATGGTTTGCACGTCAAGCTACAGCATAGCGAGAAATCAGAGTATCACCCTCAATTTAACAGTTACACATTGATTATGATATGGCTACAAGTTTTCCATATGTTCTACCAAGCTTGTGTCATAATAACAGCATCAACAACAGCACGAGACCTACGTGTCAATGACTTTAACCACTCTGCCACGTATATATAATAATTTATTATTGAAAAATTGGAATATAGCAGAGCAATCATAACTTCTAACCATCCACTCCTTAGAATCTGTGTGCAGGATCTGTTTATTTCATACATTTGGCTGTAATTTACCAATCGTACACAATGGATAAGCTGTGAACATGCCTACTCCACCCTCATGGAGGTTACTGGGAATTATTAAGTGTTGTATACACTACGTTGTTCCGATTTTTATTATAGCTTGTTTGACTATTGTGTCGATCAATGTGCGATAAGTATTGGCGTCGAGAGGCGCTACTAAGGGGGAAAGGGTCAAGAGGTGCTACTAAGTGGGAAAGGGTTAAGACAAAAAGAAAAACATGAAAATGAAATGGATTAAAATGTAAATTTTATTTAAATGGCAGTTAAGGCTCTAATGGAAATAAGAACAAGCTACACTGTTATGTCGGTTACTTAGCAAAACTTACTGGTGCATCATCAGAGACCGTAGAATCCAAACCCGGTGTTTTTGCTGCTCCAGCATCCTTGCTCTGAAATAAAAACATCCACAAGCTAGACATTATTTCCAGTAGGTAATGTGTGTCTCCCAAATATTCAAAGGGCCATAGCTAGAGTAGAAGTACCATATTTATTCTAATAAACGACCACCCCCGACTTTCCACCATAAAAACCCTCATTTTCCTCTTAAAAATCGAAAATAATACTGCCTCTTTAAAACCCCACCCCTTCCAATTCAGACAAAAATAGAAATACCTTTTAAAGAACGAGTTTCCTTATTTCTCTTTTAATTAACGACCGTATTTCACCATTTCTAGAAACACGGTATTACAAGTTCACCTGCAGGTGGTTCCCCATTTCTTTTCAGCGTATAAGAATATTCCATGGGAAAATTACAGTATTGCAAAGAAACAATATTGAAGTGTTACCGTTACACGTATATTACGATATTAACGAGCGGTGATATATTTCCCGAATCATTGCCCCTGTAGATTTCAAAGTGAATTGAACGACCAATTTAACTTCATTGACACTGAACCCATGGTTCCTTCTACTTCATAAATTTTGGGAGAAGCGAGTTCTAAAGCCTTCGATTGCGTCGTTAAACAGTGTTATTTAATAAATATGAACGAAACATGTTTAACCCTTTCAACACCACAGACCTCTAAATTGGCTTACAAAAAAGTGTAGATCCAGATGAGCCGGCTCGTGACGAGCCGTCTCATCAGGATCTGCACTTTTTTCAAGTAATATAACTATTTTTAGAAAAATATTACCCATTTTGATAAATGAACTGATCCAAATGTAATTTTCTTATTAATTTATTGGTCTAAAAATATCATGGACCAGTCCATGTCAGTTACATGGTGTTGAATGGGTTAAAGGACAAAATATGACATAACGTAGCGCTGCGTCTGACAAGGATCTATGTTGCTTGCTATTCAGCCAAGTGTTTTAGCTCCACTATCCGAATATCAATAAGCATAGAGCGGCAACCTGATCTGGATCTATGCTAGTTTGCAATAGTGATTTTATCTGCAGTGGGTTAATGGAGATCAAATGTATAACAGAGCAATGTATTGGGAATCTGCAAACTGGCTGATTAATACAGGTGGCTGCTTAATAGAGTTGACCAATAACACAGGTTTGACTGTATGTTGAGTGTTTTTAATCCAAAGTGTTAATTTCGCAAAGCGGTTCGCAGCACAATTATGTTCAAAACAATTAAATGATGCCGATTGTATCTACAATCAAAACCTGTGTTAGTGGTCACCTCTATTAAGCAGCCAGTTTCCAGATTCCCAATAATATGCTGTTTTATTATACCTTTGACCTCCATGAAGCAGCCACCTGTGCTAAGCAGCCATTTTCTGAGACAGGTTTGACTAAATCTATGAATAAATATGGTTGCATATATGCCTTGGCAACATACCGGTACATGTATGCCTAGATATAGTTGAGCACATAATATTATGAATGCTGTGTATAAGTATAGGATAGATCACTAATTGGCCTGTCTTAACGAAATATACACTGAGCGAAGCTTAGGGCGGCTAAGCCTGCCCAGCAATAAATGTCTAGGTCCCCGCAAGGGGTTTGACATTAATGGAACATACTTTATAATTATGATAATTTGCAGGATTCATTCGTCAGAATTTTTGGGAGAAGTGAGAAAGCGCGTGATCACTTCCTTAAATGGTGTTCTTTAATATGCTTCTGCAAAATAGGGTTAAAATGCACAGTACAACCATTAAATACAACATTTGAATAGAAGGAGTGTTCTATAATGGGCCAGTGTATCTTATTAGACAAAATTTTGTTTGAAAATCGTAAAAACCCAAAAGACGTGAGGCCCCCAGAGGGCGAAGTCAGGGTCCCTACGGTGACTATTTCGCACACATCGCCCTCTAGAATGATCCCTCAATTTGCATTAATTTTCTAAACACTACTTTCCAAATTTTCATAAAACTTTTTTTCTGTATTTTCAGAACATAATAAAGCTGTCAATGCCGGAAAACAGTCTGTATTCATGAAATCTGCCCGAGGGACCGCTGGCAGTAAGAGTGAGGCTGCTGTAACATCAGCTCTCATGAATGTATACTTCGCAGCAAAACAAAACCTGCCGAGTTCCGTTATACCTGCGCTGAATGCACTCTGCATCAATCAGGGTTTGACACAATCAAACGTGGGATATCCCTTCCGCACCTACCCCTTTGTCCACGACGATAAGTAGTCCAAATATTTAGACTTGAAAAATGTAACATTTTACTATCAAGGCATTTTTCAATAACAGATCGGGAAAAAATTATGTAGAGGTCTTATATATAGGACTAGGCGATAAGTGGCTCCCAACAGGAACTTTTTTGGACCCAGTCAGTGTGGGCCCTGCATACACCTTAGCACTACAAACTGATCTAATGTGGTCGATGTTCTACCAGTTAAAGGTTAAACAGACTGGAAATTATTGCTAGGTCCGTTGTACAACTTCTCTGAAAACAACAAAATGCTTTAGATGTACGGGGTGCAGTTCAGGCCACAGGCACAATTTTTTATTTGCCCTATGATCATATAGTAAGTAATGTTTACTAAAGGCAACCAATGGAAATGAAACATGCATGCACAGTGTTGGACACTCGTTTCAATATGTTCCGGCCAACTTGGCCTGTACTTGAGAAAAGGTACCGGCCAAGATGAAATTGTACAGGCCAATTTTTGGCCTGTACTTAAGAATTAGTTCCGGCCAAAAATAAATGGTACAAGCCAGTGAATGTGGTTCTGTCCGGTGGCTTTGCCACCAGATGCATGTGCCGCAGGCAATTGCCATGCTAGGGGGGTCCGGGGGCATGCCCCCCACGAAATTTGTTTTAAGTAGACACAAAATGGTGCATTCTGGTGGACTTTGGGGTAAAATCAACCTCTTTTTTTATCTTAAATTTTGTCACTTTTTTAGATAATATTTCTTCAAAATTGCTATGTAAGTAACTGCTTAACTAAGGGGGGTTGATTTTGAATCATATTTAGGACTGTCCCCATTCAACTTCTTATCTTTTTTTATTAAAAACCTTTCCATGTTATGTTTTTGTCTTGTGGTTTCAGGATTAGCAGAATTATTCTGCTTGGAAACTAATTTAATTTTTATTCGCATTTGTCGCCCGACAGCGGGAACCCTGCCCCGATTGACCTTGGCTCGTGCTCAAGGCCGTACCTTATAAGCGGAATCCCGATGAAAACACAGGTTTTCCAGAAATGACGTCATAACCGGAAACCAAAATGGAGGCACAGAATATTTGATATTTTGTTAATTCGATGAGAAAAAGCGCCTAAAATGGCGAAGATACTGTGTGTCCTGGTTCAGGCGAGTATGAACTTCAACAAACTCGCCAAGGGCTATCAAATAAGACATCGTACCATCTCACATACTATGTGAGATGGTACGATGGTCGCCAGATCGGACAGGTGGGTTTTCTCCGGGTACTCCGGTTTCCTCCCACATGAATGACCACATATACGCTTACATCCGAGCCAACGAGAGTGATTAATATAAGTTGTTCAAACTTGCTTCGCAATCGTTGTAAAATAAATAAAGTATAAAAAAAAAAAAAAGACATCTCGCCACGATGTCGAGTGCGTAGTAAAAGTTTCTCGCCAGTCTAAAAACGTTATCGCCATGGCGAGTTGGCGAGTGTCCAACGCTGATGCAGAAACATTGACGACGAGAAACTAGGTAAAAACGCCCATATCACTATGCCCTTGTGGTCCCGACCGGAAGACCTTATTCTATCAACAAATACTTTGTATAGAGATTGTCAAATAACACCAGAATTGGCACATTGTTTCATCGTTTTCGCTGGGCGTTCGGTTTTTGACAACATCCGATGTGAATGAGTGCTGTTGCCTCATTGGTCAAAAATGAAACATGTAAATCCATATGAAAACAGCAGCCAATGAAATACCGCTGTATATTCTTATCCATAATGGAACAATTATTGGATTTAACTTTTGTTTTGGACTTGTTTTCTGTATTGCTCTGTTGGCTCTGCACGCTTAGGCTGCAGACATCATGATTCACGAGAGAAAGATTGCATTTGACAAAAGTGTGATTGTAAAACGACGAGAAAACATAACGCCAAATCAAAAGCCTAACGCCCAGCGAAAACGACAACATTGCATTTCCTGCTGTTCACGATGACACAAATTGCCATTCTGGTGTTATTTGGCCGATCTCCATGAAATAAATTGTGTGGCGTCAGATGGTAGAGTGTCGGATTTGGAATCAAACGGTCCGGGTTCGATACTCAGTCAGACCACGTATGTAGTGTCATTGAGCAAGGCACCTCACACACATTGCTTAGTACTGGTTAACCGCTAAGCATGCCCAGGAAAAATGTCTAGGTCTGACATTAAATGTACATAAAAACTATTTGTTAGTTTATACAAATTTACTTTATCTCGATTGCGAAACAAGTTATTTCAACTTATCCACTCTCGAGACCTCATTCCTGATGGAATCCATCGCCACGAGGGAGAGAGAAGAGGCAACGTGGAATTTAAATGCCTTGCCTAAGGGCACAATCGTAACGGCTCCAGCGGGGCTCGAACTCCGGACCTTTCGCACCTGAAGCGAACATGCATCCACTGCGCTATCACGACTTCCACTAGTATTGTTGATAGAATAAATTGCCATTCTGGTGTTATTTGGCCGATCTCCATGAAATAAATTGTGTGGCGTCCGATGGTAGTGTCGGATTTGGAATCGAACGGTCCGGGTTCGATACTCAGTCAGGCCACGTATGTAGTGTCATTGAGCAAGGCACCTCACACACATTGCTTAGTACTGGTTAACCGCTATGGTCGGCTAAGCATGCCCAGGAAAAATGTCTAGGTCTGACATTAATGGTACATAAAAAGTATTTGTTGATAGAATAACTTCAATAAGGTCTTCTTATCGGGACCACAACTGCATATCAGTTATCTGGTCGTTTTTATCTAGTGTCTCGTCGATGTTTCTGCATGCATGTTTCATTTCCGTTGGTTGCCTTTAGTAAACATTACTTACTACATGACCATAGGGCCAAACAAAATGTGTTGAAATAAAAGTGTGTCTTGTGCCTGTGTAAGTGTGTTTCAGGCAGATACAGGCAAAGTCAAAGATGAAAATCACCATTGTTATTTAAAGTTGTTTTAGATATTGGTGTACTGCAAGTTGTCATAAATCGCAAGCTATAACATAGAAACACTCGGATAATAAATTCTCATTGACAAGAAAAAAACCACATTGAAACAAAAGATTTTGGGTGCATTTTTTTATGCGGCCATATTTGCAATGTAACCATGGAGCATTTGAAAGGGGACATTGTATTGGCTTATTCACAGCACCGAGATTGCTAATGATAGTTTTCATTGGCCAGATAAATAAAGCACCTGTTTCCTACAAATCGTTCTATTCCCGTACATTGTCCGTACTACTTCGTCCAAAACAAAACAATTTTTTAAAACTTTATCTGGATCTGGATATATACGTTGCAGGGCCAGTTACGGCATAATGTGCAACGGGAGAGAGTCTAGTAGTACTGGTTTAGAGCTGTCCTGAAACCGCCTATTGTCTCTGCACACACATCATTGTCACTGAGTTTATTCCAGTCTAGTACTGTTTTAGGGAAGAATGATTGTGTGTAGGGCCTACTGCTCTTTATTACAAGTGAAAGTTTTGAAGCACTTTGAATTGTTTGTAATTTGATTTTCTAGAATGTTTATTGTAGCACAGTCAGTGAATGTACGTATTTTTACGTTTCGCTTAGCCCTTGTGGGTGTAAGTATGTCGTGACAAGGTAAAGCTGGCACCTTCCCCTCGACCACTTTGTATAGGAACGTCAGCCTTTTGGCCTTCCTTCTGGACTGTAGGCTCTCGAGCTTCAGGTTTTGCAGCATGTTTGTGATGCAGCCTTCTTCTCGGGAATGGTAGTCGCCAGTAATGAATATGGCCGCTTGCCTTTGAAGTTTCTCAAGTCGCTCGATGTCTTTTGCATAAGTTGGGTCCCAGACTATGGAACTATACTCAAGTGATGAGCGGACACGAGCTAGATATGCTGTCTTCCTGCAAGTTGCTGGGCAGAGATTTAGGTTGCGCCTGATGAAGCCGAACGATGAGTTTGCTTTCTTTGTAAGTTTTAGAATGTGCGAGTTCCATTTCAGATCGGACTGTATGGTGACACCGAGATAAGGATTTTCGTCAACTTGTTGTAGGAACTGCTTGTCTAGTTCGTAGAAATGAGACGATTTGATGTTGATGCTTAGTATGTAGCATTTCTTGACATTAAACTGCACCCCCATGACGTTGCACATACTTCCCGTGCCTCCAGGTCTCTCTGTAGCATCACGTGGTCCCTTACTGATCGGATGCATCTATACAGCAGACAGTCATCGGCAAATAAACGAACTTGTGATTGCACTGTACGTGGCAAGTCGTTTATATGGCACAGGAACAGAAGAGGTCCTAGGACAGTGCCATGTGGTACTCCAGAATCGACGTGTACTGGTGGTTTTGACGATTCACCATCAACTACCACTTGCATGTGTCTGTTTGTTAGGCAGTCCCTGAGCCAATTGTTGAGTCAATGCCGTAGTTTCTCAGCTTGTATAGTAGCTTCTCGTGGGGTACGGTGTCGAACGCTTTAGAGAAATCTAGGATAGCAATGTCAATTTGGGATCCCTTATCGTGGTTTATGAATAGGTCGTGTATCGTTCTGATAAGCTGTGTTTCGCAAGAGTATCCTGATCTGAATCCATCAGGGCCTCCGCTGTCTATCGCCACTGGCGCCAATTTTGGCAAAAGTGGCTCCAAATATTCGAAAGTGGCGAATATGTATGGCGCCATGATTTAAGTGACCCGAAAATTCGTTCTCGAGTCGCGCGTACCATGAGTCGCAGGGCACAGAAATGTCGATAACCAGCCCAATCAATACACGGTCAAGATTGTTTATTGCTCGTTAGTGGGATATGAATGACACGATGTGAGAAGATAATTGGGCAAGTATGCTCGATCAATTAGTTAAGAAAACATCTGGCATCGTGTATATTTGAAGTGTGCCGTGGATACAACAAATTAACAACAATTACGGTACGATTTTGATGATAAAGACACCGACCTGAATGTTTACAGCACTCGACAAATTCGGCCGTTTTGATTTTGGTCAGCTGTTAATTACGCTAGTTTGCTGTTTTGCAAACGTTTTTTGTGATGATCTCTTAATTACCGTGATCCCAACAAAGGTGAGGAAATTGATTGTTTATCAATAATTTCTGCTTGCCCAGCAAGAAACTCAACGTGCCCGGTGAAAAATCTCAACGTTTCTTGAAATTGACATTTTGTGTCTGTGATTCGAAAGCCGTGAACACGTTTTATTATTATATTACGGACTTGTGTCATTGGGTTTTATAGCACAATGAATTATATTTAAACGTGCTCGACTATACAGATAATCTATGTTCTCATAAGAGACAGAGTGCACTGAATCGGTAGTAAAGTCAATTTTCTGGAAAATACGGAAATTCCACATCTATTTTTAGACACGCACCTGTTAAATGAAACTCGTAGTGGTTATTTGCCTTATAGATGGGCTTGCTCTCTGCAATAATGATCAATGTAGTACTATGCTGTAATTAGTGTACCAGTCAATTGACTATTACGTTTGAAGTTACAATTTAATGCCTTGGGGAAAACATCTGTCACAGATTAATATATGGCTTCGGAGTATCGGACAATAGCGGCAATGACTTTGGGGGAGCATTTTTTAAGTGGAAGTCCATGAAATCCAGAAGAATCCTCTTTTAACACCTTTATGAGAGAGTTTTATTTGTATGAATGTAAAGAATAAAAAATGTATGAGAACACAATAAAGAATGTTGTAATACAAAGAAATTGAGCCTTTCGTTTGTTGTTGTAGTTTATTTTATATTGGCTCCAATTTTAGCTTATATGGCTCCAAAGTGGCTCCAACTTTTTGAAAGTGGCGACAGAGGTGGCTCCACCTTAAAAAAAGCCAGTGGAGGCCCTGATCCATGGTTGAGTGATGTTAGAATTTATGATGATCGAGGTGGTCTAATATGTGTTTGCAGATACTATGTTCTAATAGCTTGCAGGAGATGGAGGTTAGAGATACTGGTCGATAGTTTTCTGCAAGATGTACATCCCCTTTCTTGAATACAGGAGCGACGTTTGCATTCCTCCAGTCGTTGGGGAGCATGCCGGAGTCCACTGATCTTTGGAAAATATAACGCAATGCGGGTGCAAGTTGTGAAGCACAGTTTTCCAGCATTATATTTGCAATGTCATCAGGACCTCTAGCTTTTGAAATGTCAATTTTGTTCAGCAAATTTTCAACTCCTTTGGTGGTGATCTGGTGGTCAGGGATTTTTGGTGTCGGTCTCCGATTTATGTCAGGGGGGGGGGGGTTCCAGGGTTTTGAGGATCTTCCTTAGTGAATACGGAGCTAAATTGATCAACGAGTATTTGGGCTTTGTCTTTACTGCTGTTTAGGAGCTGTCCCATTTTCTTTAGTGGAGAGATGCCTGTGTTGTCTTGTCTGCGAGATTTCACGTATCTCCAGAAAGGCTTTGTGTTATTCTCGTCTAGTCCTTTTTGGATGGTGCTGTTGATGTGGTCGATCTCGGCCTTTTTAAATGTTCGTTTGCACTCTTTCTGGTATTCTTTGTAGGACTTTCCTTTGCATGTTTGTATAGACGGGCCTTCCTCATTGTCATCTTCTGGAGCTTTCTGTTGAACCATGGTAGTGACTTCCGGTGTTTACTCATTTTAGATGGTATGTGTTTGTCCATAATGTTTGATATGCCACGTTTGAAAGTTTGCCAAAGTTCTTCTACAGATGTGGAATGGTCTATGCTAGTTTATTTATCGTAACTCCAAACTCCGGACATTTCGCACATGAAGCGAATGCGCTATCACGACTTCCACACAACAACATATATCAAGTTGAATCTTCAACTTCAAACTGCCGAACACTCAGTATCATAATGATTATGATTGGCCGGCGCAGTCTAGAACAGTTAGTTAATCTAAATGTCACGAATGTGCAAGTTAAAAAGATAAAAGGATCTACAAAGCTATAGTTAAAAGCAGACATTACAAGGATTAGAGAGAGTTCGAGTCCAGTCTGCTAACAAAAGTCGGCAGACTGGGACTCGACTGTATATAAGTCGACTGTTCCATAGCATGATTGTTCTTGGGGAAACTGAGTTGGCATGGTATTGGGTTTTTGACTGTGGGATTAGATAGTTATGGTTTCGTGTGGGTGTACGGTGACGGTGATCTACAGCAACTAGTTCATTTCTTATTTTGAAAAACATGATTAGTGAGGCTTGGTTTTGTCTATGTTCTAATTTTTTCCAATTGAGGGTGGATACCATTTGTGATACACTACTAGTGTAGTTGTAATCATTGAATATGTATCTGACTGCAGATCTTTGGACCATTTCTATTTTGTAGGTGAGGTGTTTCTGCCAGGGGTTCAGACTGTAAAATAGCATTCAACCTGTGGGCGGACATAAGTGATATATGCGGTTTCTTTGACCTGTTTGTTATTTGTTTTGACATTCTTTTTGATGAAGCGGAGGGTGTTGTTAGCTTTTAGGTGATATTATTGATGTGTTGGGCTCAGTTAGTGTTCTTCCTAATGGTGACTCCGAGATATTCGGAGCATTCGGTTGACCTTCATTGTGTTATGTAACATGTATGGGTAAATGATGGGGTTTCTTTTCCTATGGATTCTTAATATTTCACATTTATCAGGGTTGAATTCCATTTCCAAAGATTCTAAGAGATGCATGTCATGTTGTAGAGTCTCTGCTGAGGACTGGGATTTGATGGCGAGGTAGACGATGGTATCGTCGGCAAAGAGGCAGGCCCGACTTGTATACTGTTTGGTAGGTCATTTATATAAGAGAGAAAGAGACAGGGCCTCAGGACCGACCCTTGGGAGATACCTGAGAACTGGTAACCCGCCGGAGCATTTACCTTCGACGAGAACCTGTTGTGACCTGTTTTTGATGAAAGAGTGTATCCATGATATGTGGCTTTATCATTTATACCAACATGTTTGAGTTTATGGATGAGCTTGTTGTGATCTACTTTGTCGAATGCTTTACTGAAATCCATTATGATGACATCCGTCTGGTGACCGAGCTCGAGATTATCAGCTGTCTTTTGTGTGAAACCAATGAGTTGGGTCACAGTTGTGTTTTGACCTATACCCGTGCTGCTATGGGCTAAGAATATGGCGAGAGTCTAAGCATGCCATGATGCTGGGAAACAGGGTGTGTTCTAAGAGTTTGGATGATATGCATGTTAGAGAAATGGGGCGGTAGTTGCTAGGTTTGGGTATATGACCCTTTTTGTATATGGGAGATATAACTGCATGTCTCCAATCATCTGGGACACTGTCGGTGTCGAGGGACCTTTGAAAGATGTATGTTAGCATTGGGGCAATTTCGCTGTGCAATTGGTTAAGTAACCTAATTGAGATTTCATCAGGACCTGAGGCTTTATTGAGGTTTAGACCTGTCAGGAGCTTGTCAACTCCTTGTACTGTGATAGTGATTGGTGACATGGGTGGGTGAGTGGGCATTGAGGCTGACTTATTGACAATTGTTTGAGGCCTTTGGAGAAAAGACAGATTCAAATTGTCAATTCAGAATATTGGCTTTTAACACTGGGTCAGAACGGATTTGACCATTACTACTGCGTGGGGCTATTCCAGAGTTTTCAGTTTTGCTGTGTTTGAGTCTCAAGGTGTTAAGCGAATGATTAGAAGGCGAAATAGGGCCTTTAAAAATACTAGGAAGTCAAGTACGCCTTCAAATCGCAAGACATTCCTGGATCTAAAACATTTAGTGCGGAAAAAGGTCAAAGAGGCTTATCATCAATACCTGGAAAACATCCTAAATCTAAACAGTGCTGATGCCTCCGATCCTTACAGACCAAACACCAAGAAACTTTATTCCATCCTTAAGCATTCCAAGCAAGATTCCAAATCAATACCACCCCTAAAGTACGAATACAAATTCCATCATGAAGAAGCTGCTAACGCCACAGCACTGAACAAACAGTTTCAGTGTGTCTTCAGCTCCAAATCCCCACTAAGACTTACATCCATTTGTAAAATGAAAATTCAGGACACAAATGTAAACCTGAATGGTCAATCCACGCCAAACATGAATGAGATCACAGTAAGCTCAAATGGCATAGAGAAACTTCTCAATAACCCGAACCCCCACAAGGCTAGTGGTCCTGACCAAATTAAGCCAATCATACTTATAACCCAGTCTAAATAACTCTCACCTATCCTTGAAGAAGTCTTATTCCAAAAATCCCTCAACGAAGGATCACTGCCGGCCCAGTGGAAGTCAGCAAATGTTGCTCCCATTTACAAAAAGGGGACAAGTCAAACTCCGCCAACTATATGCCTATCTCACTGACATGTGTTCTATGCAAGGTACTAGAACATATAATTTCCTCCTCGATAGTAAAACACTTCACAAACCACAGTATTCTGTACCATTTGCAGCATGTTTTAGAGAAAAACGGTCATGAGTGACTCAACTAGTAATGCTAGTCAATGACTTGGTTACCTCTGTCTACAATAAGCATCCGGTAGATCTCATCCTATTAGACTTCAGTAAGGCTTTCGATAAGGTCAATCACGAGAAATTACTCCTAAAAATGCATGAATATGGAGTCAGAGGTCAAACATTAAGGTGGATTAAGAGTTTTCTAGATAATAAACTCCAGTCAGTTGTCCTTAATGGTATTTGTTCAGAGGCCATTCTGGTGTCCTCTGGAGTCCCACAGGGATCCGTACTTGGACCCCTGCTTTTCATAGCCTACATAAACGACCTCCCACAAAACACCAGTTCCAAAGTCTGTATCTTTGCAGATGATACTGCAGTCTATCTATCACTGACATCTGCAAATGAATCGGTCACACTTCAAAACGATCTTAAGAGTTTAGAAGAGTGGGAGTTGGAGTGGGACATGAAATTTAACCCCTCCAAATGTCAAGTTATCCACGTCACCAGAAGGAAACATCCTATTCCCAGCAAATATAAACTTGAGTCGGAAATCTCAAATAACCTGTTGTGGGACACTCACATAAAAAGGTCAACAAAGAAAGCAAACCAAACATTAGGATTTCTACGTAGAAACCTCCAGGTCAAATCTGAACCCCTTAAGTCCATGGCTTACCAGACACTAGTGAGACCCCAGCTTGAATATGGCTCCGAGATCTGGTCGCCCCATACCCAAACATTGATAGACCAAATTGAAGGTGTCCAGCGAAGAGCAGCCCGTTGGATAAAGGCAGACTTCTATCGTACCTCTAGTGTTACAGACATGCTACATTCCCTAAATCTACGCAGACTAGATCAACGGCGTATTGACAATAGGTTATCCCTTATGTATAAAATTCATAATGATCTTGTTGCTATTCCCATTGAAAATTACCTAGTTCCCCTCTCCCGTCCTGCTCGCCATTGCCATTCCTTAAGCTATAGGTTAATTACAGCAACTACAGACTACTACAAGTTTTCCTTTTTTCCAAGAACAATCTACCACTGGAACCACCTCCCTCCTAACATTGTCCATCTCCCTACTATAGAGCAATTCAATACGGCAGTTTGCCATATTGAACATGCCAGTCCCTAGTTGTTCTACGCAGCTGCTTTTAAACTTTTACCACAACTTACTTTCATTACCTTCTTAAATTATACTTTTAACTACTCATACTTTTAATTTCTTTGCGGTTTTTGACGCGCAACATGTCTACGTCCCCGCGAGGAGTTCGACATTAGCGGAAGATAGATAGAGTCTAAGCATGACCAATAAGAATTTCTGATCTTTTTTGTATGATGGATTTCAATGTTTTTAATTTGGTGACATTTTGAGTTTTGAATAAAGTGTGTCCCATTTTCTAATGAGCTTTACTAATTCGTGTGATATCAATGGGAGGTCGACACGTGACTTGCTTAACCTAGATGGGATGTGCATTTTGGATAACCTAGATATTCAGCCTTGAGACTCTTCCAATATGTATTTGGATCAGTGTGATCTAACTGGTCAACGTTTTCAGAAAAGCATCCCAGGTCCTTCTTACAGCTTGACCAATCGGCCTTACTGTATGATCTGACCATCCTCTTTGCCTGGAATGGGCGACCCCTGTTAAGTTTGAGTTCATGACAAACAATGTCATGATCCGAAGACCAAAGGCTGGGAAGGGTTTGAATATTATGGACAGCTGCTGGGTTGTTTTGTTGGGAATAGGTCCGATATAATTATGTTTAGCTCTGGTGGGGATTTTGACCATTTGTTCAACGTTGAAATGTGTGAGATTTTCGGAGAAGGATTCGTACATTTGTTTGAATTTACAGGGTGGTAAGGGTAATTCAGTGGACCAGTCCATATCTCCGAAAATCCATATAAAGCTGTTTCTCGGTATTTTCGAAACAGATGTTTATAGTTATTGAGGTGACTGTGTGTCATTTTCATGGGGCTTGTAAAATGCCGACACATAGATGTCCTTAAGTCCAGTTATTGAAATGTTTGGCCAAATGATGTTGCAACTGGATTTTAAGTCAGATTGTTCTTGGTTGAGTAGATTAGTATGTATTGCTAGGAGCACGCCTCCCACAGGGACAGCAGTCCTGTCATCCCTATATACCTGGTAAATGAGAATACATTGGAATATTTCGGAAGTATTTATGTTGGGTCTTAAGTTCTAACCAAGTTTCTGTGCAGCAAATAATGTCTGGTTTTGTTTGTTGTATGACCTGGTGGGGTTCGGGGATTTTGTTCCGAACTGATCTGCAGTTAATGTTGAGGATTGATATACGTTCATTAATTAACAGTTTTTTTTGTTTTGTCCTTTATTCTTTATAGAGCAGTTGGGAGTGGATGTGGCTTTAGGGGGATTCTTAAAGGAAGTTTGCCGCTGGGATTTACTAGCGGTTGTTACTAATTGTGTATCTTCTTCACATGACATGATTGCAATCAGACTAAAGGTAGAACTTGTACTGATGGAGTTCAGGGAGTGTGGTAAGGAAGAATAATAGTTTAAGCTACCACAACTTAAACAATGCCAGGTGAAACTAGAGTCGAGGAGGTGATCGTATGTGCCATCCCCTACACCTTGACAATTAGCATGGAACCAAGATTGGCAAGTGTCACATATGATACCGTTATAAACCGTAGTCGAGTGTACATCTTGTCGCTGTAGCTGTGTGTCGTAGTCGATAGTCATCATATAATATAATACACACATGGATCTGTATTCCAGTTGTAACTCACTGACCCTAATCGTATTAACAGTCTTTCAGTTGAGACTTTAAACCGAGGTCTCGTGTCGGTGCTGTACACCGTGCACGTAAAAGAACCAGAGGAGACTCTGGAATGGGTCTCTGTCTGTATCATTGCACTATCATCCAACACTCTAAAATGACGAATCTCATCAGGAGATGTTAAATAAACATAAATAAAAATTCTGTAGAATCTGCTATATGAAACAGTAAACGTTACAATGTAGCAGTCATTGCTTGGCACAGTGTTATGTGCATTGTATGTCTTCAGTGTAACGAGTTCCTGGTCAAAATAATTATGCAATGATATTTACACGACCATACTGTCAGTTAAATATACAATGTCAACAAATACCTTCCCAATCGAATATTCGAATAGATTAATCGCTATTCGTTGCCATTCCTAGAAATAATGTAACAGGGTTGCTTTTCGAAGCTTTATACAAAAGGGAGACCACTCTGATAGGTTTTGTTGCAATTGTCAATGTAACAGTTGTCTACTTGATTTTGCTAACCTTCTGTGGGTTTTATTTACCGAACTGGCTTCTGGGAGAGAACTTTAGCGGGAATTTTAATATTGGAAGAGACGCCATCTTTCCACAATGTTTATTACTTTTAATATAGCAAGACTCTTCATTCGTTTAATGGTTAGTATTTAACATTGCATTTGTTAAATGGCATACGCATGTGTACAGGAAACCATACATTGTTTTTGAGAATAATAACGGAATGCTCGTTCATATTCATAATTCACAAATCTGTCCTCTGTCTCACGCACTGCTAATCTCAGTCCGTCTACTGAGGTCGAAGGTTCGAATCTCGCCAGGGGTTTGTTCCGATATGGTCGGTTTCCTACCAGCATCGCGCCTGTCATACAAGCATATGCTATAGGCATATTTGGACAGATTTGTTCAAAATTGTTTCAGATAGGGCCATTTTACTGATCGATGCGAAATCTGACATCCCACAGAGTAGAATCCCTGTACTTAAATATATATACTAGTACCCCCAAATGTGCCGAATCCATGTGATTTAAAGGGCCAAACACTTTACTTTTACATTTCTAACAGACACTAGGGTGGAGTGGTGAGAATGTGACAGCGAGACACTTATTCTCAAATAATGGTAAGTCATGAGGCATGTGTTGTAACCATCATTGTAGTTGAGTTTGAAGGCCACTAGTCTAGCCGTAAATATGTAAGAGGTAACGGGTTACCACATAATGATAAATGATATAAACCTGCTCAGTCGTTATTAACTTTATGGACGTGAATAGACCCTCCCTGAGATAAGGTAAAGTCGAGAAAGCTGGATGGTACAATAAGACACACACTGTCAGTTGCAATACGTCTTTAGACACACACTCAACAAAATTCCTAATCAGTCACCGTGTGCTATACAGTATTTGGAGCCAACTAATAACCGTATAATATCAATATTCATATCATTTTATTTGATACATATTATTACAGATCTTTATGTAATGAATTACTGTATAATAAATATCACCATCTGGGATAAAATGCATTAAATGACAATATGAAAATATGTATAGTGTATGATTATTAGTTGACTCCATATATTATAAAACACCAGGTCACCGATTAGGAATTGTGTTGAGTGTATTCAACCAATATAGGCAAGGCATTTAAAGTCCACGTTGCCTCTTCTCTATCCCTCGTGGCGATGGATTACATCAGGAATGAGGTCTCGAGAGTGATTTATATAAGTTGAAATAACTTGTTTCGCAATCGAGCTAAAATATATTTGTATAAACTAATTGATGTGAGGAAGCTTTCCAGCTGGCTTGCGGAAGGTCGGTGGTTATATCCCGAGTGTCTGTCCTCGCCTAAAATACGGCTCGTTGGCACCCGGATCTTCCTCCGCCAATATTAGCTAGAAAACGCCATATGACCAAACCTGTTGGTTCGACGTTTTTAAACCCCTCGCTTCTCACTAATGCAACCCTGGTTCGATACTTGGAACGGGAAGTATATGAGTTTGTACGACGGTCGCCAAATCGGACATGTGAGTTTTATTCAGGTACTCCAGGTTCTTCCAAAGTGAAACACCACACATAGTTATGCTCAATCGATATTAATAGTTTCGAGTTCTCAAGTGTCAAAGTTACGGTTTTGCTGGGAGAAATTGGCGATAAAAGAGAAGTAATCTGTGTTGGGTCATTGGTATATAATGTCGCCGTTAGGCTAGGTGGTATCCACCCGGTGTGTTTGTCTGCCTGTAAGCAGGATTAGGTAAATATATGGAGGGATGTTCATGCTTTCATGGGGATTGTTTGATGGACCTAGGACGACTCCATTAACATTTGGTGATGATTTTGTACAGTTGGGTGGCTGTTCATGCTTTCTTGGGGATGGTCCACCATGGGCCTAGGACGACTCATTAACTGTTGGTGATGACTCTGTACAGTTGGATGGCTGTTCATGCTTTCTTGGGGATGGTCTACCATGGGCCTAGGACGACTCTATTAACATATGGTGATGATTTTGTACAGTTGGATGGCTGTTCATGCTTTCTTGGGGATGGTCTACCACGGGCCTAGGACGACTCAATAACATTGGGTGATGACTCTGGTTGGTGATGATTCTGTACAGTTGGTACTTGGCTGTTCAGCGTTATTGGGGATGGTCTACCATGGGCCTAGGACGACTCATTAACTGTTGGTGATGTTCTGTACAGTGTGATGACTGTTTTCTGGGGGATGGTCCACCATGGGCCTAGGAGGACCTTCATTAACTGTTGGTGATGACTCTGTACAGTGGATGACGTTTTCGTGGGGGATGGTCCACCATGGCTAGGGAGACTCATTAACTGTTGGTGATGACTCTGTACAGGTGGATGACTGTTTTCGTGGGGGATGGTCCACCATGGGCCTAGGACGACTCATTAACTGTTGGTGATGACTCTGTACAGTTGGATGACTGTTTTCGTGGCGGATGGTCCACCATGGGCCTAGGACGACTCGTTAACTGTTGGTGATGACTCTGTACAGTTGGATGGCTGTTTTCGTGGGGGATGGTCCACCATGGGACTAGGACGACTCATTAACTGTTGGTGATGACTCTGTACAGTTGGATGGCTGTTTTCGTTGGCGATGGTCCACCATGGGCCTATGACAACTCCATTAACTGTTGGTGATGACTCTGTACAGTTGGATGACACATGCTTTCTTGGGGATGGTCCACCATGGGCCTAAGACGACTCATTAACTGTTAGTGATGACTCTGTACAGTTGGATGGTGTTTTCGTGGGGGATGGTCCACCATGGGACTAGGACAACTCCATTAACTGTTGGTGATGACTCTGTACAGTTGGATGACACTGCTTTCTTGGCGATGGTCCACCATGGGCCTATGACAACTCCATTAACTGTTGGTGATGACTCTGTACAGTTGGATGACAGTTCATGCTTTCTTGGGGATGGTCTACCATGGGCCTAAGACGACTCATTAACTGTTGGTGATGACTCTGTACAGTTGGATGGCTGTTTTCGTGTGGGATGGTCCACCATGGGCCTAGGTCAACTCATTAACTGTTGGTGATGATTCTGTACAGTTGGATGACAGTTCATGCTTTCTTGGGGATGGTCCACCATGGGCCTATGACGACTCATTAACTGTTGGTGATGACTCTGTACAGTTGGATGGCTGTTCCACCACCAACACAAACAACCACAGATGCTTTCCTTGGGGATGGTCCACCATGGGCCTATGACAACTCCATTAACTGTTGGTGATGATTCTGTACAGTTGGATGAAAGTTCATGCCTTCTTGGGGATGGTCCACCTTGGGTCTATGACGGCTCCATTAACTGTTGGTGATGACTCTGTACAATTGGATGGCTGTTGATGCTTTCTTGGGGATGGTCCACCATGGGCCTATGACGACTCCAGTAGCTGTTGGTGATGATTCTGTACAGTTGGATGAATGTTCCTGCCTTCGTGGGGATGGTCCACCTTGGGTCTATGACGGCTCCATTAACTGTTGGTGATGACTCTGTACAGTTGGATTGCTGTTGATGCTTTCTTGGGGATGGTCCACCATGGGCCTATGACGACCCCAGTAGCTGTTGGTGATGATTCTGTACAGTTGGATGAATGTTCCTGCCTTCGTGGGGATGGTTCACCTTGGGTCTATGACGGCTCCATTAACTGTTGGTGATGACTCTGTACAGTTGGATGGCTGTTGATGCTTTCTTGGGGATGGTCCACCATGGGCCTATGACGACTCCAGTAGCTGTTGGTAATGACTCTGTACAGTTTCATGGCTATTGATGCTTTCTTGGGGATGGCCCACACTGGGTCTATGACGACTCCATTACCTTTTGATGATGACTCGGATCTGGATCACATTGTGGCGGAGGAATTCGCACTACTTCGTGCCCTCTAGTGTATTATATATAGGACATACATATTGAATCGTTTGAGACTTATATCTTACTTACAACACACACTTATATAACAAGATATTTCTATATAAACTTGATACTATCTATATTTGTGTCTAATATTTATTAAAACACTGTCATGACGTCATGCCTTTGTACTTGCTGTAGACTACTTTATTTTTCATTATTGGACTGCTCTAAATAGACCAGAGATTTAAACATATCAACTATTGTTATATAAGTGTGTGATTTAAAGCGAAACTACATCGTTGAACACGCAAATGTCTGCAGAATGTAATTTCCTATTACATGTATATGGTATAATTTTGATCCAAATGTTTGCCTCAAAAAAGTGTGACCATTTGCATACCTAATATATAAACATAATTAAGCGCATTATAATATAAAACAATTTATTGTTTGAGATATAATGCTATATTTGGTTTTACCACCCATAGTTCGTTATTTCAAAATAAAGCTTTTAATGTATGACACCACATTTGCTTCTTTAAATAACTTAAAGATGCATCTTACATCCCATTCAGTGTTTATCCATGACGAGGATGTGGCTCCGGTTCAAATCTATAAATAAACGTTGCGACTCACTAAACATCCCTTTCACAAGCAACTGTTTGTCAAACGTTACAATAGAGAAACGTACGTTACATGACTAACTACTCTTGTTATATATGAGGGAACACAACAAGAGATACAAATGTATGTTGTTTTTATTGAACATTAAACAATTTTATTCATAACAAATTAATAAATCAGTTTGCCCTAATTGCTAAAAGAACGTATATATATATATAATTATATATCACTAAATAAAAATTCAAACATGATATGTTACATGATGGAAAAATATCACATGCAATTGGATTGCTTAAATACAAACAAACAAACCAAAACCAACACAACACACAACACACACAACACCCAAAACACAAACACAAAAACAACAAAAAACCCCAACCAAAACCACCACCACACCAAAACACCAAACCCACCACAACCACCAACATGGACTGCGTATTGTGGCTTGTGAGCAATAAGCTTACATTTGTATAAGCATATGCATACATTCAGCAATATACACAACATTTATGTTGTTATTATTAATAATAAGACTGCAATACCTAATGTAGTTTTTGCGTTTGGGTTTTGTTGTTATTGGATTTCAGTTGGCATGTACAAAGTTTCATGTACAAAGTAATCGTTTTATGCCACTGTTCTTTATTGCACGTTGGTCTGACTAGTATTGCAATATGCATGTACTTCCAAAATATCACATATAACTTTGTATTCGGAACTACTTATTGCTTCCGCATTTTCTTTTATCTCTGTAACAAACATTGTGCCACAATCTGACTTAGCGTTCTCTTTCATGTCAATTACTGTTTTACCTGGGTGTACTCTCGTGGTATTTCCGACTGATGTTCTCATTGCTATCGCCGATGGTTATTGTTTTAACCTGTATTCTCGTGGCTTACACAGGTGGTATTTCCGACTGGTGTTCTTATTGCTATCGCAGATGATTATTGTTTTAACCTGTTTTCTCGTGGCTTACACAGGTGGTATTTCCGACTGGTGTTCTCATTGCTATCGCCGATGATTATTGTTTTAATCTGTTTTCTCGTGGCTTACACAGGTGGTATTATTATGATACTCATTCATTCATTATTATCAGTCATTTCTGTTTCACTTCCACTGTCATGACTTCCACAAGCGATGCTTGCAATGCTCTCAGTCTTATCAGGTTGTAGTCTGGTAGCTTTCACAGGTTATATTGACATTACTCCCATACCACTCAGTAAGTTCAGTTTCACTTGTAACATCGTGGTTTTCCAGAGCTATCGTAACATTGCTCCCATGTTTCTCAGTCATTTCTGTTTCACCGATTTTCTCGTGGCTTTCACAATTATCATTACTCGCATATTTCTCGGTCGGCTCTGATGCACCTGTATTCTCGCGGCTTTCATAAGTTGTATTTTCATTGTTATAATTCTTATCAGCTGATACATTTCTGTGTCACTTCGTGGTGATACGAATGGTTTCATGTATGCTTTAAATCGTATCTGTTATTTCTATTTCAGTTGTATTCTTCTGACATTCACACTTGGCCTATGCATTTTCCTCAGTCGTGTGCAACAATGTTTCATTTATGTCTTCAATAGTGCCAGTCATTTCTGTTTCACCTGTTATCTCATAATTTTCACAAGTCTTATTTCCATTGCTTGTATGGATCATTTCTGTTTCAGTTGCATTATCGTAGGTGGTACAAGTGGTATTCTCAGTGTTCGCATTATTATCAGTCATTTCTGTTTCATCTGTAATCCATTGGCGTTCACACCCAATTTGTTTCATTTATGCTCTCAATGGTATCAGTCATCTCTGTTTCACCTAGTGCATCTCACAAGTGGTATTGTCATTGTTCTCAGTCGTATCAGCGATTTCGGTGTCACATTTAACAGCGGGGTGTTCATAAATATGTTCAGACTTATCAGGCATATCTATTTCATCTGTATTCTATTCGCAGTCACACTTAGTATTGTCATTGTTAATATTCTTATCAGCGGAGCCATTTCGGTGTCACATATAAGTTTATGTAACCTCGTGGTGATCACAAATTGTGTCATGTATTGTTTCAATCGTATATGTTATTTTTTATTTCAGTTGTATCCTGACATTCACATGTGGCCTATGCATTTTTCTCAGTCGTGTGCAACACTGTTTAATTTATGTTTTCAATAGTGTCAGTCGTTTCTGTTTCACCTGTAATCTCGTAGTTTTCACAAGTCTTATTCTCATTGTACTCAATCGTATGGATCATTTCTGTTTCAGTTGCATTATCGTAGGTGTTACAAGTGGTATTCTCAGTGTTCGCATTATTATCAATCATTTCTGTTTCATCTGTAATCTCGTGGCGTTCACATTGGTTTAATTTATGTTCTCAATCGCATCAGTCATCTTTATTTCATCTAGTGTATTGTCGTTGATAACTCATTGTTGTCATTATTATCACACATTTAACAGCGTGGTGTTCATAAATGGTTTCAGACTTATCAGGCATATCTATTTCATCTGTATTCTGGTGGTTTTCACAAATGGTTCCATTATTCTCACATTCTTTAGTGTAACATTAGATAAATATTGATTGCAGTATAAGCCGTATCAGACATACTATCATATCACATGTTAACAATACACGAGAGAATACTTAATAGCACCAATTTTCATCCATTTGACAACTAATTTATTGCATCTTTCGTGTAACTGTTTACTGTAACAGTTCCAAGTGTTCACTTTTGTAACGATATATACTAGTACATAATGCTTTTTCACATGCAGGATTACAATACATCAGACAGTGTCCCGTTGTAGCCATAAATAACTTGCATTTTCCATCGTGTAGCAGTTTACTGCAACATATTAGTATGCGTTCTCTTCTGAAACAGTATATTCATATTCACTTGTCCTGCACATAATTTCATTTAGTGTATACCACTTTGTATGAAATTCCTTGAACACTGAAAACCATTCAAATGTAGTCCAAACACTGCATACTATTAGCTTTAATATTAACATACCTTTCACTCATGTAACCCAACTACATAGTGTTACGGTTAGTATACACAATTTATAAATGTTTGCCTTGTAGGCCAAAAATAATTACACAAAGACATAGTGCTATGGTTAGTATACGCACTTTATAAATGTTTGCCTTGTAGGCCACAAATAATTACACAAAGACATAGTGCTATGGTTAGTATACACAATTTATAAATGTTTGCCGTGTAGGCCAAAAATAATTACACAAAGACATAGTGCTATGGTTAGTATACACACTTTATAAATGTTTGCATTATATGCCAAGAATAAGTACCCAAATACATAGTGCTAAGGTTAGCATAACAAAAAGTGATATTCATATTCAACAGTATGACAAGTACACACTTTACAAATACATTTGTGGCGTTCATTGCCAGAATCTCTAACCAAATTCAACTTCTCAATCATTCAAATATCTAAATAGTTCTTTGATGCATTATTAGAAACAAAATTGTGATTACATGATTTGTCATTGTTTAACCAAATGTCACTAAGATCTAATATATCTACTAATCGCTTTATATGTTTATTATTATTATTATACTGGATTTATATAGCACTCTTTTCATATAGCAACATACGTTCAAAAGTACTTTACAATACAGGTACATAGGAGAAAAAAACAAATAACAGAATCATACAATTATCATCATGATTTAAAATTAAAGAATTAAGTTGACTGGAAACTAATAAAATAATGATTACAATTTAAAGGCATAGTAAACTATTTAAACAATGACTACAATATAAAGGTAAAGTAAACTAAGAAAACTTGATTGGCGAGAGTTGTGGGTGGAATATTACTTGGATAAAGATACTTGGGCTGGGAGCCATGTGGGTATAAAGACAGACTAATTAATCCGTACCTTGTGAGCAAAATACGGTTATTATATTTAATATATTCCATGACAGCTTTCGTGACGTATAACATAGATCTATATGCGTTCCGATTGATGTGCGAAGAGAATCGTCCTGGGTGGAAATGCTGCAAGACTTCCGTTTATTGTATGGATAACCATAGCATGTACGTGTAGTGATAGCATTGGAAACTATTTAGTCAAAACACCCCCTAAATTTATGTTGTATGTTGTGAAGCTTAGAACAAGAAATCACAAATTTCCTGTAGTAACTGGAAGCTGTAATGGGTCTGTGTTTTCAAGCCGCGAATGTACGCTTTGTAATACATGTGAAGCATTTCATTATTTGTTAGACTGCTCCACACTTAATGATAGTAGAAAACGTTTCTTACAACATAAGGCAAATATATATAACTTAGTTTCTGATATGAATGTTGAAAATGCTCCTGAAAATATAAAATGTTTGTTTATCAAAGAAATCATACTTTAAATGTAGATGATAACTTACATATTGAGAGAATGCGGCATCATTATTCTCATGCAGTAATTGTTGTTTATTTTTTCTTTAGATATTAAGTAAAATATTGAAATTGAGTTACCCTCCCGAAGATATATTGCATGTAATAATCTTACTTATTATACAATCAATTATAAAACATGATTTATCTGTAAATCATGTTAACAATTGTATGTTACAAGTTGCCTCGTTATATTATCTGTAAATCATGTTAACAGTTGTATGTTACAAGTTGCCTCGTTATATCATGATTTGTTGCTATATACCTAAACAAATATCTATCTATATCATATTGTCATGTTTACACGAAATGAGAGAAATAAATTAAATTGAAATTGAAAATGTATTCAGTGGCATAAAATGGGATAAAATACATCTCATCTTTTAACATTATTTAAATCTACTCTCTATATCTATAGAAAAAACACTGTTCTATGTTACCTTACATGCCATGATTCATTGGATAATGTGTATATAATTATATATATATATATTTGTGTAAGTTGTTATTAAAAGAAAAGAAAAGTTAAAAAGCTATTGAATATTGGATTCCGTTCTTTTCAACGTGTATCACTAATAGTGCCGTGCCATTAGCTACCACCACTTGTGCTACAACTATAGCCCCAATGCTTTGACAATTGTAACCAGAGCCGGTTACCAACGTGTATACGAAGGGACCAATGGATCCATCACAGCTACAATGACGATAACTATCATGATGGGAACGTGATGTGACGCTTCTATCATATTGGCCAGTTTCATGACTATACTATTTCTCTGTATAGCAACGCGTTCCGTCATCTCAGAATAAAATGAAAGATTGACAATTCACATGAGACGGCAATATGCCAGAGAAACCAGTCATGAATGCTTTATCATTCATGAACAACTGGGAGCTGGCATTTAAAAGAGAGTGGATGGTTCTTACTAATGGAATGTAAGGCAGTTGAAATGCTCTTTTCTTCATAAAAGAGATTAGAAACGATACTAATACAGGACTGTGTGAAGAATGCCAATTAGAACGCCCATTAGAACGCCAAAAACCCCATTAGAACGCCAATTAGAACGCTACCACACCTCTCTCTTTATGGACAACATGCTTACTATTGCAGGATAATGGCAGTTACGTTACTTACTAGTATGCTTACTGTTTATTATTATTTATTAATTACTTATCATTGAATCAGTCGTGGATTACATATCCATCAACAAAGAGTTATACAAGCAAATTAGCCCTAGGGAAGGAAAGAAGTTACAGATAGCTGGACGATTTGTACAGATTGGCGAAGCTGCTTACAAAGAACGACCAAACGCCTCCAACTGCCCAAAAGGCCAAGGATGCAACGTGAATGCCCCAGGTACCGCCAACCCATATGCTATTACAAGTCGACCATGGTGGTACGATTAGACCCAAAGACCCGACAATCGGACATTAACACAACATAACGACAAGACTGTATGAACTGACGTCGACAAGAACGCTACCACACCACTCTCTTTATAGACAACACGCTTTCTATTATAGTCTTCTGGACGTGAGGTTGCTTACTATTAAGTTTATTATTTGTTATTATTTATTAATTACTTATTATTTAGTCATGTATTGTTTACTCATTCAACATGCTAACATTTATGTTGGGTTACATTTATTTTTTATAAGTATTATGTATTGAATTACATGTATGTAGAAATGATATACAAGAAATGAACGTCGCCTTCCATTTCCCAGGAAAGAACCAAACGATAGGATGTGTTGAAATAAAGAAACGATTATGAACTGACGCCTACTAGAACGCTACCAAATATATGGAGATCCGTGGCTGCCTCACTGCCAGGTTGACCACACAAGCGATTGGCGTTGAGGGGACAAAAGTGGGGAGTCAATATCCACTTCAGTAGGCAACACCTTTAGTGTAGCCTAGTCCCCTTCCTCTATTGGAACTTCTCCGATATTAAGTGAATCGGCGTAGTCCCATAGAGAACACGGACCTAGCTCTATTCATGGAGTCGGTCCAATACCTTCTCCCATTACCACATACAGAGAATCTTGAACTGGTAACGGGTTCGCTATCACCCGTTTTCGTCTATATCAGAATACGGTGTAGAAACAGGGAGAGTATTGTACCGAAAATCTACCGAGGTAAACATCTCTGTTCGAAATCCTGGAACGGAGTTACCTCCCGTTATACTTGTAGACGGAAGGACGTCGTTCACCCATGCCAAGTTACCCATTTGTAATGCCAAGATTTTGAACAATTCTGATTGAAGGCCAAATATCTTCTATAAGTAGACTGGTTATTCTGTTGGCTTCTCATTACATATGACTAATAAGTATCACTCCTGATTGCCTATTACAGTTGACAAGTATATATATTCTAACAAAATGCATGAATTTTATCAAGAATACGCTCCCGAGAATAACCCATATACATATATTCACCAAAAAAAACCCAACACCACCAAAAACAAACCCACCAACACACCAAACAACCAACCAACAAAAAACCAAACCCCCACACAAACAAACACAAAACCAACCACAAACCACAACACCACACAACCACCCAAAAAAAAACAAAACCCCCACAAAACCAACAACAAAAAAACACCACAACACAAAACAAACACCAAACAACCAAACCAAAAACAAAAACAAAACAAAACACACAACCAAAAAACAAAAAAAAAAACAAAAAACAAATAGATATTTACATAGTTTTTAATAGTAGACAGATACAATTTATTATTGATTATTATACTAAGCAACTTGATATAGATGGTGCTCTTTTATTCCTTGATTTTAGAAAAGCCTTTGGTACTATAGAACGAGATTTGTTTTTGAAAAATCACTATGTATCGGATTTAAAAACGGCCTTTAATTTCGATTGGTACCATATTATATACAACAGCATTTCTTCTCGAATTATTAATAACAGTTGGATTTGAAGCATTGAATGCAAAAAAAAAGTTATGATATTCGGCTTTTGCACATGTAATGGCAACAGAGAGACGACTTTCCCGGACGTTTGGTGGTGATAAAAGAATGATTAACTAATATATGGATGAGATAGATATATTTCCGGTCCTTAGACGGGATAATGCAAGCTGTAGAGAGATTCGCAGATATCTTGATATAGAATGAAGGAAACCAATGTTGACGATATACACAGTGGGTGTTTATATCAACCGGTATTAAAAAGCAACCAACCCGAAGGAATGATAGTTACCAAATATTGTCTATGAGAATATAAAGCAGGAATATGTTGAGGTATTGAATTAATGTGTACTAAAAGAACTAGAGTTTCAAAAAATAGCCATGTATATAGAATTGATGGAATAACTGAAAAACTAAGAGAAAAAAATCATTGAAACAGCGACTGCATGCGTTTCCATTATAATAATCATGGAATATGGGACAGTAGTGTCATGATGAATCTTTCAGTATCCGAAATGTGGGAGAAAGCAATATCACTGCAGCACAACCTATGAACCAATCAATCGGGATGGAAAGTCAGGAGTTACAGTACATGTGGAGTAAGCAGATATCAGAGAACACATCACCTCATTCTATATAATGTAGAGATTTCTCCTTCAAGAAGACGAGAACCAAAACACAGTATACACGAGCATACGTCACCGAGTATGTGGCGATATGTGCCCATAAAAGGGAATCCGGCAGATGTGGCTATGCTCGTCACAGCAGTCCTATAATTAGCTTAAGATGATCAGTGGCGTCATGGGTCAAGACTCCTCGAAAGTGACGTAGTGGCTTGGCCCACGATTATTCTTGGAAATAACAGAAATAGCAAAAACTGAAATAAGGAGAGACTCGGCTGACAATTACTAACACAAAAAGGTACTCAAGCTGGAGTAACCTAATTCAAGAGTTCATCGATTCATAGACACTAGCAAGTTACCAGAGAAGAGAGATGATTATCACATCAGTGTACAGGAATTTGAACAGGCATAATGTAGGCTAAGTCACACAGTTCAAGCTTAATCATCCAGTGTTGAATATCAGTGTATATGAAATGGGAACAAGCAGTATATGGATATAAGACGTGCACAACCATAGAAGGGTTCATGAGGAGTGACATTAGGTTGATCTTCGCAAATATGATATTGCATGATGCAATTATTCTTCCTATAAAACATTTGGTGACACACTTAATTGTAATACTGTACCAGGAAAGAACAAATCATGGAGGCACGAATTTGATGTTTCAAGTAGATATTGGATTATATATCAGTCAGGGAAGAACAAATCATGGAGGCACGAATTTGATGTTTCAAGTATTGGATTATATATCAGCCAGGTAAGAACAAATCATGGAGACGCGAATTTGATGTTTCAAGTAGATATTGGATTATATATCAGCCAGGGAAGAACAAATCATGGAGACAGGAATTTGATGTTTCAAGTAGATGTTGAGTTATATATCAGTCAGAGAAGAACAAATCATGGAGGCAGGAATTTGATGTTTCAAGTAGATATTGAGTTATATATCAGTCAGGGAAGAACAAATCATGGAGGCACGAATTTGATGTTTCAAGTATTGGATTATATATCAGCCAGGTACAAACAAATCATGGAGACGCGAATTTGATGTTTCAAGTAGATATTGGATTATATATCAGTCAGGGAAGAACAAATCATGGAGGCACGAATTTGATGTTTCAAGTAGATATTGGATTATATATCAGCCAGGGAAGAACAAATCATGGAGACACGAATTTGATGTTTCAAGTAGATATTGGATTATATATCAGTCAGAGAAGAACAAATCATGGAGGCACGAATGTGATGTTTCAAGTAGATATTGGATTATATATCAGCCAGGGAAGAACAAATCATGGAGACAGGAATTTGATGTTTCAAGTAGATGTTGAGTTATATATCAGCCAGAGAAGAACAACTCATGGATACACGAATTTGATGTTTCAAGATATATCAGTCAGGGAAGAACAAATCATGGAGGCGGCACGAATTTGATGTTTGAAGTAGATATTGGATTATATATCAGTCAGAGAAGAACAAATCATGGAGACACGAATTTGATGTTTCAAGTAGATATTGAGTTATATATCAGCCAGGGAAGAACAAATCATGAAGACAGGAATTTGATGTTTCAAGTAGATATTGGATTATA